>VMDO01008548.1:0-59372 GCA_007922755.1 Pedetes capensis
GCTGTATTGTTAATAAAAAGGAATCACTAAGAAAGGTAACATATTATAGGGGTTGAAATTTACATTTGTAATAGTAAACATTTTAAAGTGTTGGCTTACAGAAATGTAGTCTTCTCTTTACTAGCCCTCATTTCAGTAAGACTAAGCAGTTGTCATAACTTCAAATGAAAAGAAACATAGGGGCTGCAATAATGGCCTCAAATATAAAAAGATTATGTGCATTGCAGAGTGTTGTGTAGTGATTCGTTGTGATATGCATAGGGTCACTCTGAGTCATATCCAACTTAGTATCTAACAACAAGCAGTTGGGTTAGGAGTGGAGGAGAATAATTGTAGTTTGATTCATTTAGATTAATTGGTGCTGAGAAGCAATTCCACATTCAAATTTTTGCCTCATTGGGGAAAATTTTGGACTCTTAATATGATCCATATGAAGTCTCTTTGAGATAGAACACATTCCCAATTTAAGTGTTCATAGATTTAAAATGAAAGAGGAAAAATAAAAATTGGCAGAGAGGATATATATATATGGAGTTATTCTGAAATAAATTTAATATTGATACTGTAATGCTTCTTTCTCTAAAAATAAAAAAGCTATTATTAATTTTTCATTTCGTTTTCTATCAGAAAATTGTGTCTAAGAGAATATATAGACATGATGTATTTCAAAAGCTGACTATTATACCTGTTTGGATACTACTGCATGAAATGTGCAAATATTTATCACGTAGCCTATTTGTGAACAGCTTGAAAATGCAGATAAAAGAGCTAATGCAGCTCCAGGTTTTTATTTTTCCATCTAGCAAGACATCCCGAAGGCAAAATTTATTATTTTTTTACTATTTCATTATCATTGAAAATCCCACAAGGGATAAGTTAAAGTTTTCTATTTTGCAGGATGTCCTAAGGGATTGAGTCCACAAATCCCATCCACTACAAAAAAAGTGATAACTCACTGCCAACATAGTGCAGGTAAATTTACTACAAGGAAGCTTAATGTTATACTTATTTCTTCTGGTTCGGGAGATTATCATGTCTGTGGAGTAGATCACTAGGGAGAAGGAATCATTCTCTTTGTGCTTCTACTTGTCCTAAAGACAAAAGTTTAATAGATTCTATTTCATGTACAAGTGTAGTTTGGAACATTATTTCCTGAAAATAATTTCCACACTGGCCAGGTTAAGTGGCACACACCTATAATCTCAGGGAATCAGGAGGAAGAGGCAAGAAGGTTGCAAGTTCAAAGCCAGAGGCAGCCTGCATAACTTCATAAAACCCAGACTCAAAATAAAAAATATAAAATGGGCTGAGTGTGCATGCTAGTGGTAAAACACTGGCAAATTATATATGAGTCCCTGCATTCAATTCAACCCCCAGGTACTGATATATATATATATATATATATATATATATATATATATATATATATATATATATATAGAGAGAGAGAGAGAGAGAGAGAGAGAGAGAGAGGTAGATATAGATATAACATTTCCACACTGACCACATCCAATAGCCATTTTTTGGCTACTTATAATAAAGACAATTCATACCCTAGATTCCTACTTTCAAATCTCTCTTCATTTTTTTAACACATGAAATTTGTTCCACCCTACATTTCCATATATTCTATTTGTTGCTGAAAATATAGTAAATGCTCAAGTCCTCCATGAAATGTCCTCAGGCTGCTCTTACCTTTTTCTATAGCATTCACTTTCTATGATTGTCTTATAAAGTTTCCTTTCCTCCACTAATTTGCATATACCTATTATATGTGAAATGAATCTGTTGCATTCACTTAATGAGTGGTCAACTTTTATAAAGAGAATCATAATTTACACGGGAAATTGTTGTTGAGTGCCATTGTGTCAGATCTGACTCATAGCAACCCTATATACAACAGAATAAAACACTGCCCAACACTGTGCCACACATACAATCTTTTTACGTTTGAGCCCAACATTGCAGCCACTGTATTTCTCCTCATTTTGAGTTATGTCACATCAGCAAAAGAAGGGTTCAAGGGCTTTAGTCCATTCCTGTCATTAAGGTTGACTCTACTTTTAGGAGGCAACTCTTCCCCAGTCATCTTTTGAGTGTATTCCAACATGGGGGACTCATTTTCTGGAATTATATATGACAATGTTTCTTTGCTATTGATAGGGGTTTCAATGGTTAATGGTTAATTTGGGTGTGGGATTCCATGTCTTTCTCCCTAGTCTGTTTTTGTCTGGAAGCTCGGCTGAAACCTATCCACCATGGGTGGCCCTGCTGCTATCTGAAATACTGGTGGCATAGTTTTCAGCATCATAGCAACACACAAGCCTCCACAACACGACAGGATGACAGATAATGAGGATACATGGGAAGTAGTTTCTCCTATTCTGAGATCCAGAGCTTACTATACAGTCTATATATTGCCTGGGACTTTGTGAAATCTTCAAGCCCTAATCACAGGCTGAAGCAGAGGCTGAGCATTATGACTCATGAATCTGTGACAGTGAATGAAACTTTGTCTAAACTATTACAAAAAAGCTACATTTCAATTAACTTCTGTAGAGAAAAGACAGAATTATTTTTCTTATTGTCATAGGCAAACTGTACTAATAGTTTATAACTACTAATATAAGCCAAATAATATTATAGATATTCAACTTATTAAATGCTCCAGATAGAATAATTTGATGTATGCCAGGTCTTTAATATGTTGTTATGTATTTTTATAATTTTAATTATGTGTTCACTTTGAATCTAATTTTATAAGCACCATTGTAGATTTTTTTAAAAATAGTTCCCTATCACCCACCATGTACAAAAACCAACTCAAAATGGATGAAAAATTTCAATGTATGTTTGAAACATTGATGCTATGAGAAGTGAACCTAGAAGAAACCCTGGAAGATCAAAGCACATAGAACAATTTTCTGAATAGGATGCAAATAAGTTTAGGAAATGCCCCAGTCATTTGTCAGGTTGCCATACTGTGGGGGCTTGTGAGTCTCTGTGATGCTGAAAGCTATGCCACTGGTATTACAGATATCAGCAGCTATGCCACCAGTATTACAAATACCAACAGTGTCATCCATGGTGGACAGATTTCAGCTGAGCTTCCAGACCAAGATAGACTAGGGAGAAGGAGATGGCTAACCCACCCCTGAAAAATTAGCCACTGAAAAATGTATGAAGAGCACAGAAACACTGTCAGAGACACAGCCAGAAAATGAGCCCCTCAGATTGGAAGGCACTCAAAAGACACCCAAAGAACAGTTGGTTCCTCAAACTAGAGTCTACCTTAATGACAGGAATGGATTAAAACCCCAGGGACCCTGATTTGCTGAAGTGATGTGACTCAAAATGAGAAGGAACAACTGTAAACATTCTAGGAAAATTAGAATTTGTCAAAAGGCATACAGAGGGCAAACATCAACATTCTAGGCATCAGTGAGCTAAAATGGGCAGGCAGGGGCCAATTTGAAGTGGATAAATATGTGTTTTACAATGCTAATTGTTTCAGGATTGCCTTGGGAGTGTATTACCACATCCTTCTCCCATTTTTGTTGTGTGGGGAATCAAATCTGAGACCTCAAAGTCTACAGAGTGGTCCTCTACCAACTGAGCTAAATCCCTGGCCACTAGAAATGACAGAATAAAGAGAAATGGGATTGCATTCATCATAAAAAAAAATAAAATAAAATAAAACAAAACAAAACAAACTCAAGATCTGTCCTGAAGTACAACGCTGTCAGTGACTGAATAATATCCACATGCCTACAAGGAAAGCCAGTTAAAACCACTGTTGTTCAAAGTTATGCATCTACCACTAAGGCTACAAATGAAGACAGGGAAGATTTTTACCAACTCTTGCAATATGAAATAGATTGAATATACAATCTGGATATACTGATAATTACTGGGGACTGGAATGTAAAGGTTGGAAATGAAGAAGTTTCAGTTTTAGAAAATATGGACCTGGGTACAGAAATGATGCTGTAGATAGCCTGATATAATTTTGTCAGGCCAATGCCTTTTTCATTTCAAATACATTTTTTCACCAACATAAATGGTAACTACATCCATGGAAGCCACCAGACTGAACATAGAGGAACCAAAGTAATTATATTTCTGGAAAGAGACAATGGAAAATCTCAATATCAACTCAGAACAAGACCAAGTGCTAATTGTGGATCAAACCATCAACTACTCAGATACGGGTTCAAACTGCAATGGAAGAAAATTAGAACAATATATAAGAGCCATGGTATGACCTTGAATATATCCCACCTGAATTCAGAGACCACTTCAAGAACAGGTTTGATGCACGAGATAAAAATGATCAAAGACCAATTGAGTTGTGGCATGACCTCAAAGACACTCATGAGGAAAGCAAAAAGTTATTTAAAAGACAGAAAGAAAAAGAGAAAAGACCCAATTACATAGCAAAAGAGACTCTGAAATTGTCCTTGAATGTTAAGTAGCTAAAGTAAAAGGAAGACATGATGATGTTAAGGAACTAAACAGAAGACTTCAAAGGGTAGTATGAGAGAACAAAATCAAATACTGTAATGACATGTGCAAAGAGCTAGAGATAGAAAACCAAAAGGGAAAAACACATTCTATTTTTCTCAAGCTTAAGAAATTGAAAAAAATAATCAAGCTCTGAGAGGTTGTAGGTAAGGATTCTGTGTTGTGTGTGTGTTGTGTTAGGTGTCGTCGAGTCGGTATCCAACTCATAGCGACCCTCATAGGGTTTTCAATGGCTGACTGTTTCGGGATTGCCTTGGGAGTGGATTGCCAGGCCCTTCTCCCATTTTTGCGGTGCTGGGAATTGAACTCGGGACCTCAGAGACTGCAGCGCAGTGCTCTACCAACTGAGCTAAATCCCAGCCCAAGGTAAGGATTCTACAGGGGAAATATTAAATAATGCAGGAAACATTAAAGAAGATGGGAGGAATACAAAGAGTCATTATATCCAAAAGAACTGTTGGGTGATTCACCATTTCAAGAAGTTGCATATGGTCAGGAATCAATGGTACTGAAGGATGAAGTGGAAGCTGCCTTGAAGGAATTGGTGAAACAAAAGGCTCTAGGAATTGATGGAATACAAAAAGAGGTGTTTTAACAAACAGATGCAGCACTGGAAGTACTCACTGGTTTAAGCCAAGAGATTTGGAAAATGGCTATGAAGACAAATGACATGAGGAAGAGATCTATATTTGTGCCTATTAAATAAAGGGTATCCAACTGAATATGAGAATTATTGAATAATATCATTAATATCACAGAAAAGTAAATTTTTATTAATGATCATATAAAAGCAACTTCTGATATATATATATACATATATATATATATATATATATATATATATATATATATATATATATACAGGGAATGGCCAGAAAATCAAGCTGGGTTCAGAAGAGGGCATAGAACCACAAACATCATTGGTAATGTCTAATGGAATTAGCTGAAAGCAGAAAATACCAGAAAGGTGTCTATGTTTTATCGGCTATGCAAAGGCATATGACTGTGGATCTTCATAAATTAAGGATAGCATTGCAAATACTGGGAACACAGAGAACTTAATTGTGCTCACAAGGAATCACTACATGGATCAGGAGGCAGTCATTCTAACAGAACATGGAAAAACTTTCTGGTTTAAGGTAGAAAAAGGTATGTGTCAAAGCTGTATCTTTTCACTGTAACTCATCAAACTATGCTGAGCTAATGATCCAAGAAGCTGTACTTTATGAAGAAGAATGCTGCATCATGATTGGAGGAAGACTCATTAAGAACTTGGCTTATGTAGATCACAGAACTCTGTTTGCTGAAAGTCAAGAGGATTTGAAGCATTTAGTGATGAGGATCAAAGAACACAGCCTTCAGCATGGATTGCATCTTAACATCACTAAAACACAAAAACTTACATATGGTAAGTGGAGAAAAGATTCAGACTGTCTAAGATGTTGCTTTACTTGGATCTACAATCTACACCCACAGAAGCAGCAGTCAAGAACACAGAAGACACATTGCATTGGGAAAAGTTGTTGCAAAAGTCCACTTTACAATATTGGGAAATAAAGATGTCACACTGAAGGCAAAGGTGTGCCTGACTCATGCCATGGTATTTTCAGTCACATCATATGATCCTGAATGCTGGACATGGAATAAAAGAGATAGGAGAAGAATTAATGCTTTTGAATTATGGTGTAGTTGAGTATTGAATATATTATGGACTGACAAAAGAGCTAACAGGTCTGTCCTTGAAGTGCAACCAGAGTGTCTTTAAACTGGATGGCTAAACTATATCTTATGTACTTTGGATAGGTTGTCCTGAGGGACCAATGCCTGGAGAAGGATATTATGTTTGAGAGAGTGGTCAGTAATTGAAAAAAAAGACCTTCAACTAGATGGATTGACACAGATGCTCCCACAATGGACTTACATATAAGAAAAAAAAATCTTGTGTCTGACACAGAATTGGGAACTGTTTCATTCTTCTGTACATAAGGTCAGTGAGTTGGACCTGACTCAACAGCACCTAACAACAACAAGCTTAGGAAATAAGAGCAAGTTAGGCAAGTAGAGTTTCTTTAACTTAAAAATCTTCTGCATAGTGAAAGAAACAGGCAACAAAGGGAAGAGATACTCAATGGAATATGAGAAAAACTTTGCCACATATTCACTAGACAGAGGATCAATATCTAGAATTTATAATGACCTCAATACATTTTTTAAAAATCATCCTAAACATAAATGGGCAATGGAAATGAATAAAGACTTTTCAAATAAAGAAATATAAATGACTAATAAATATATGAAAAAAGCTCAACATCCTTTGCCATAAAGGAAATGCAAATCAAAACTAAATTAAGAATCCATCCCACCATAGTCAGAATGGTTATCATCAAGAAAAGTAACAACAAATGCTGGCAAGGATGTGCAGAAAAAAAAAACTTTTATTCACTACTGATGGGAATGTAAATTAGTGCAGCCACTATGAAAATCTGTATGGAGACTCCTCAAAAGGCTGATAGTAGAACTTCCTTTTCATCCTGTCATACCTCTTCTGGGTATATAATGAAAAGAATTGAAATCAACTTCCTACAGAGCCACCTGCATACCTGTGGTTATTGCTACACTATTCAAAATACTCAAATTATGGAACCAGTATAGGTGCCCATCAACAGATGAACAGATAAAGAAAATGTGGGATACATACACCTCTGAGTGCCCAGGCTCACACATGCATTCACATGCACACACACACACACACACACACACACACACACACACACACAAACACAAACACATATACACAATAGAGTTGTACTCAGTCATAAAAGGAGAATGAGATTATGTCATTTGCAGAAAAATAAATAGAACTGGGAATTATCATATTAAATGAAGTAAGCAAGTCTCAAAAAGACAAATATTACATGCTGTTGCTCATATATTGAAGTTAAAGGGGAAAAAGGTAAGAAAGGCTTGAAATTAAAAGGAGAAGTTACAGGGATAAAGAACTAGAAAGAGAAAGATAGAGGAAGAGGGAGAGAAGAAAGAAAAATAGAGGGGATGAATACCCTCAAAACATATTATATAAACTGGGGATGTCCAGAAATATATACACATTTTAAGAGATATTTATATATTACTTTTTGAAGTAGAATTGAATTTCATTTGCATGACATTAGTATGACACCCATGTGCACATGTGACAGGAGTTACCTGAATAAGCATACACTTAGTGTGTGTGTGTGGTACTTGGGGGTTGAAACCAGGGCCATGCACATACTTTCTAAGTGTGCTACCACTAAGCTGCACTTTCAGCCCATTATTTATTTATTTATTTATTTTTTCTCTCACTATATTATGCAGGCTGCCTCTTCCTTTGAACTTGGGATCCTCCTATTTTAGCTTAATGAGTCAATGAGATTACAGGTGTGAGCCACTGTACCTGGTAGTTGGCATACATTTCAAGTTTCACCATTTCCTTTCATTGCCCCAAGGCAGACATATGCACAGTTGTGCAGCACTCTGTTTATTGCTGACATTGGAACTGGCTTTATAATCTTCTGCAATAAATTGCTTTGAGTAGCTTGACTTTGGTATGTAACCTGAAGATTACTTGTTATCTTTGAGAGATTCTTTTTTTTTTTTCTTTTTGTGGTACTGGGGGTTGAACCCAGGGCTGCGCTCACATGCTTTGCAAGTTCTGGACCACTGAGCTGCAGCCCCAGCCCATTTTTTTTCTTTTACTTTTTTGAGGCACGGTCTCCCTAAGTTAAGCAGACTGCCTCTGGTCTTGAACTTAAGATCCTCCTGCCTCTACCCTCAGAGCCACTGGGATTAGAGGTGTGGGCCACTGCACCTGCTGAGAGATTCTTATTTTTAGGTGTGAAGTGAATATTTATGAAGCAAAGGATGCCTCTATAATATTACTGACTCAATCTCTTTCAGAATAAATATTTGATACTGGATCCTTTTATTTTGTAAGAGGTTAGCGGAGTGAATAAAAAATGAAGCCTCCATACATCGATGTTAGCACAAATTCAAGCCCTTAATAGGGTAAGTTCATTTTGAAATGAAGACTTTATAGTAACTACGTTGATATAAAAATGATTAGATGGAGGATTGGTTACCAAATCTAAAGAGAGGAATCTTTTATGTCACATTATCCATATCCTCATTTTCCTGTCCTATCAGGAGTTAAACCAAGCCATTGGAAATGCTCTGCACACTGTTTAGGATCTCTATGAATTTGGCCTGTTCTCACTGCCAAATAAATAAATATATTTATCATATAAGTAAAAATATTTTAACTCTTAAGAATCTGGAACTATTTTTATTTCTATCATTATTATTGTAGTATAGGTGTTTTGAACCCAAGGCCTCACACAGGCTAACAAAGCACTCCACCACAGGATTGCACCTTCCAGACACCTTTTCTCATTTTTTAATTTTGAATCAGGGGGTTTCCGTAAATTGAATAAGCTCTCTGTGGCCTAGAACTCACGATCCCTCTGCCTAGGCCTGCTGAGTTGTTGGGATTATAACCGTGCACCATAGTGCCAGGCTAGAACCAAATTTTCGTGGATGCTTTACAGTGAGGTAGAAGAGGTACTGAATCAAGGCTGAGAGCAGCTACTCTGCTTGTGTTGTGTTGTGTAGTGAGTGACCAGGTCTTAGGCTGCATGTCTCGCAGAAACAGAGCATCTCTCTGTGTCTTTTTGTTCTCCTCCCAACATACACTATTGAAAATGTGAATTTTGGTTGAGATGAGACACTCCAAGTAATTAACTTTTTGGTAAGCTTAGTATCAAGAGAAAATATGTGTATATAATATTCTAGCTGTAGGGGACAAATATTTAAAGAACAATGACTCCAGAATGTTAAGGAGTTCAACAGAATAGTGTCTGGTCCCCAGTGGGTATTCAATAAAGTTTAACTAAATGTGGGAATGAAGATCTGTTTGTAAACATGAAAATATTGAGCTTCTTTTCCCTGAGGGCAAGAATTCAAATAAGTTTATCAGCTAATAGAGAAACAAGTTTAAATGTACAGACTAAATTTCATGCTAGTTTTAGCAATTCAGAATGCTGTAATCAATGCAACTGAAATTTGACTAATCCTTTATAGCTTTTTTCAGTCTATTCTGTATAGCTTACATATTATTTATAGTTTGATTTTGTTGCATATGCATCCTTTTAAAAATTCAAAGCCTGTAGAATTCACATCCTAGTTTTAGACCTGCTTCCTGTACATATGGGTTCATTAGTCCTGAGTTGAAGCACTTATGTTTATTTTTTTAATGTTCACTCTGATGTGCTGTCAGGATTGCAAACCATTTCAGTAACTCAATTTGCCAAACCATTTATTATTACCGTGCCTCAGAGACATCATTTGCTACCATTTGGCTGGATTCTTTCAATAGGGAGTCACAATTTTCTAAACACATATTTTTACAAAACATTTTAGTACTTTTGGAAAATTGCTTTTGAATATAAACTAGTAATAAAGGAATGCCTATGTATTTAGCAATATCATGCATGACATAGAGCATAAAACACTGCCAGGTGGTGTGGCACACACCTGTAATCCCAACAATTCCAGAAACTGAGGTGGTAGAATCCCAAATTTGAGGCAAGATGCAGCCTATGCAATTTAGCGATGTTTTATCTCAAATAAAAATTAAATAAAGGGGGCAGGACAAGTGGGGTGTGGATCAGTCAAGCATGTGCAAGGCCCTACGTTTAACCCCTTGGTACAAAAACAAACAAAAAAATAAAACACATTGAAACAAAGTTTTTTAGGAGGCCTTAAAATGTAAATGTTCATGATGTAGGAAAGTGTCATAGGTTGGTAATTTTACCTGTATGTGTTTAAACAAAAAAAACTCAGGAGTGAAAATTATAAATATTCATATTTATATTTTTAAAGAAGATATTTATTTTATTCTTTAAAACAATATTTTTTATAATGTCAGTTTATGTACTTTATTTTCCTGATATATGTTTTCCTTTTGGGGTATCTGATCTCATAAACTTCAGAAGAGTCTGATCTCTCATGCATAGATAGATTATCCTATGGAAAAGTATTGAATAAAATACAGAAAAAATACCCCACTGGCAAATTTTACGGCATCTACAAAATAAATTACTTCATTTTTAAAATTTCTACATGTTTGTTTCACTACATATTCTTCCTGCTATCCCTAAGGCCTGGCACATGCTTAGCAAGTGCTCTCCCATTGAGCTACACTTCCAATCTCTTTTAATTTTAATTTTTAATTTTGAGACAGATCTTACTAAATTATACAAGTTGCCTCTAGCCTCAAATTCACAATCCTCCTGCCTCAGCCTCCTGAGTTCCTGGGATTACAGGCTTGAGCCACAGCACCTGGCCTAATTTCTACACATCCTTAGCTTATTCTCAGAAATCCTTTAACTTTGTTTTTATCCTAGTTATAAAAGGAGAGTTCTTAGATTTATTTCACCAAGACTCCATTCCCAATAGTACTTCAGTGGTAGTTTCCCCAAATAATTTCACAATATATGTTTCTTAGAATCATCAAAATCCATGTTCTGATCATTGGAAACCTTAGTCTTTATGGATACCAAAAAATGAAGAGAAGAAAAAGTATATTTTCATGTATACCTTCATGAAAGATTTCTATCTTAAATATTAGTATAAATTTTTGGTTATTTACTGCTATTTATCATTTCATAACTGCATTCACAAAGATATTTCAAGAAGACAATAGCTATGGTCAACCACAAATGCCCCAAATCAGATGTTTTCACTGGTTTCCTCACACTGAAAATGTTATTTCTATTTTAGATTTATGTGACTAAATGAGTATAGATGTATAGATGCTGGATGTATCAAGGGAATTCTAATAGATTGTTCCCTTACTCTACCCTCATCTATCCTATCCTGAGAACATTTTTTAAGGTGAAATGGAATGATATTTTTAAAGTTGCTCTTTTCTAATAGGAAGATAGAGAATTTTATAAGTTCCTATATCCATGAACCAATTCATTTCCCTCATTTGTTCACTCATAAATTAATTCCATTAAGTATCAGAGCTTATTTGGTTCCAGGGAACAATTTTTTTCATTAGCTCTCTTAGTAGGAAAGTGACTTATTCCTTTGAAGTATTCACAAGTAATTAGATATCTAAGTTTTTTTCTAGTTCCCGAAATATTTTTCCCCAGAAAGCAGAGAGAATAAAGTACAAATCTCCATAATATTAAATCAGAATTAAATTCATTACCTTAAAGAGAAAAAATTATCTACTGAATTGCATTTTCACATGTAAAGCATAAGGTATTATAAACGATCTCTCATGCTTAAAAATGAATCACAGTAATCCCTGTTAGGAATGAATGAACAGCATAAATTCCTTTGAATAATTATTAAAATAGTATCAAATAATAATGACAATGATAGTAATCATAATAATGACAGATAAGTGTTCTAAATAAGTCTTGACAAGTGAGAAGAAAAATTATAAATTCTGACAGTTAAATTTAATTTATATGCTGAAAATTAACTATATTTATGTTCATTTTAGATAACATTTGAGCCAAGAAAGAGAAATAACTTTTCACGAGGTTGAAAGATGGACATTAAGTAATAATTTGTCTTTTGTATATACCTAGACCCACTATACATATTTACTTAATAAATAAAATGTCTGTTTAATTATAAAAAGAGAAATTTGTTAAAAATAAAAACTAATTAATGCAAAAATCAAAAATTCATAAATGCTAAAGATTTCAATCATTACTTTAATTGTGAATCTTGGCATTTTAACTTCTTATAGTTTTTTCTCTAACCTATTCAAAATTCCTGATTACATGACCAACAAGGTTTTTATCTGTCTACTAGTATAGAGAAATTCTAATATTCTGCATCAAATTCACATTATTTCACATGTATAATTTTCCTTTTTTTTTTTTTTTTGTGTGTGGTACTGGGAGTTGAACCCAAGGCCTAGTACTTGCATGCTATGTAAGTGCTGTATCACCGAGATGCACCCCCAGTGCATTTTTTTACATTTTGAGTCAGAGTGTTGCTAAATTACACAGACTATTTCTGGTATGGATCTTGCCATTCTCCTGCCTCCCCCTCCCGAATCACTGGGATTACAGGCATGCACCAGTGTGCATGGCTATGTAATTTAATTCTATCTTCTCTTCAGCTGTATTAATGCCTCTCACAATCAACCAACATCAGATACTCTCCAGATTTTTCCTTCTACCAATCTGAGCTCTTCCATCTTTCTTTTTGTATATATTATATATATATTTACTTGTGTGTGATTATACACATGTGCATGCATGTGTTAAATATGTAGGTACCAGAGATAGAATTGTTTAATGTATGATTATAATTTAAGATACAGTTATTAGTGTTACATAATCAGGAAATACATCTATTTATCTGCTGTATGCCTTAGGCAGAGATACTTCTATGTATATTATAAGAAAATCAATTGTTACTGTGTTTGAGCAACCACATATTTTCTAGCAAGTACCTATTATGTAACATCTGAGAACATCAACCTCTCCGTGTTGTTGTGGTAGGAGTGGATATTTTCCTCTTCATTTGTGCCTTTTTTGAATACTAAATTACTAGGCTACTAAGCACACAGGATGGTTTCTTTTATTTTTTAAAAATATTTTGGGGAAGAAACTCAGTACTATCTTCTTCTATGACAAAATACCTAAGCAAAACAACTTAAGGGAAAAAGGAATTTATTTTGCCTTATAGATTCAGAGGTTTCAGTCCGAGGTCAACTGGATACATTGTTTTGGGACTGACCCAAGGCAGAATATCATGACAGCAGGAGCATGTGGCAGATGAAGCTTCTCAATGGTGGTCAGGAAGTAGAAAGGCAGAGAGGGACTGGGGATAAAGTACCCCCACAAGAGAATGCCCTGAGTGACCTAATTCATCCAACTAGGCTCAGCCTCCAAGTCTATCCTCCAATAATACCATTAAATTATGAGTTCCTTGATGGATTAATCCATTGATTAGACCAGAACTCTCATAATTCAATCACTTCTCAATAGTACCACCAGGTAAGGACCATGCCTTTAATACATGAACATTTTAGTGGACACATTTTTATATGCAAGCCATAGCAAAATACATATGTGAAAGTGCCTGGAAAGCCTATGAGACCCCCATATGCCACCAATGTCCAAGGAGTGACATGCAGCACAGGATGAATGAATGTGAGTGGTATAAATGAATAGAATTACCTCCTCTTCATATCTTGTCAGGTTCAGATCACTCAATAAAATATGTTTGTATGTGTGTAACTGAGTAGCTGTGTGAGACCCTCATTCCCTGCCATTCTTGTTACACTCAGTCAATTTGAGATGTGTAAAGGAAGACTGGAGGAAGGCAGAAGGGAAAGGGAAGCACTTGTGTCCTCTCTTAATAGCTGGCAATGTGTTTGAATGTGGATGTGTTATCTTTATGACACATCCTTTCTGAGTAGCTGATCTTTTTGATTTATGCATGGAGGGCCATCATATTTGAAGCTTCCACAGAATATTTCTAGCAACTTTCTGTCATCCTTAGGCACTGCTTTGCTTCCTATTCTCTACTTTCAGCAATTTCAATAGCTCTTTCAGTATCGTCAAACTTTTACCCTCTCTTAAATTCCTTCTTTTTACTTAGAGTATATACTATTTTAAAGAAAAGAGAAAATTATTTATAATTGCATAGACTTATGATTATATATGAAACAGTAATATAATAAAATAAATTCAATATACCTTTTTAAAACTTACTAAGCTAGCTTTCAGTAAAACTATGAAATTCAAGAACAAAAACAACAATGAAATTCAAATAAGAGCTGAACATTAATAGACCTACAGACATACTATTTTATAGAATAACATTTTGGTCAAGGATGGATTATACTTATGATGGCAAATGCCACATGTCCAAAATGTATAGTAAGTTGTACCCTTTGAGTTTAGATGACTGCATTATACAGTATTTGCACAATGGGGAAATCATTTAACAAGACATTTTTCAGAACACATCCATGTCACTAAATGGCATATTATTTTACTTAAAAGTAGTTAAAATGGAATAGTCTTTTTCCAAAGGAATTTTGGTTGAGTGTTGGTTTAAATTAAGAGAAATTTGTTTATAAAAAATAAGGATCAGAAATGTATCTATATTGTTGTTGGGTGGTGCCAAGATATGTTCCTGTGTTTTTTGTTGTTAGGTACTGTCAAGTCAGTGGCTGATTGTTTTAGGATTGGTTTTAGGGAGTGGATTACCTTGTCCCCCCACTGTTTTGCCATACTGGGGATCAAACCCCAGGTCCTCAGAGACTGTGGAGCAGCACTCTACCAACTGAGATAAACCCCAGCCACAGAAAATAGATAGATTACGATTAAGTGGAGGAATATTTCTTTATATTCTAATAAGCTGTCATTATAAACACAATAGCAAGAAGTATTGAAAGCAGTGTTTTTCATTATAATGACCTGAATCTGTCACTTTTGTCACCAAATAAGTAAATATTCCTTCACTGACTCTTAGGACTGGTAAAATTTCTCTAATGCTTTTAAAGATATCATAAAGATTTCTTTTTTTTTTCATAATAAAACATTGAATCTTTTACTGTAGCCTACAGGGTTCACCATAATGTGTTACCTGCCCATGGCTATGACCCAACTATCTCATTATTTTGTTCTATTCTCCATGCCTTATATTGTGATTATATCCACCATCTTTCTGTTCCTTTAGCAAAACAGGCTCATTCTTTTCTGGAGGGTTTTACAGTTGTTTATTTCTTTTTCATGAAACGCTTTGCTATTCAAATGTCTTCTTTTCCTTCTCATTATTTAGGTATCAACTCAAGCATTACCTCCTTAAATGATTTTTTAGGATTGTTTCATCTGTTACACATAGGGTCACTATGAGTCAGACCCAACTCAATGGCACCTAACAGCAACAAATTATTTTCTAACTAAACTTAAAGAAGTTTACCTCCAGTTATTTTCCAGCAAACAGATCTGTCTTATTTCCTTTGTCATGCTAATCTTGTTGGAAAATTTTCATATATATACATATAAAAATTTTACTTGATAAAAGGAAGAAACTTGATTTTAAATTAACTGTATATCATCGTCACTAAGAATTTTGGTAAATCTTTGTAGATGGTGACATATCTGACATCTACTGGAAAACAAAATAAGATACATTGAGAAATGCACATAGCAATTGGGAAGAACTTATTGAATTGGTGATAGCATTAAGTATACCTATGACTTTCCCTAAGGTTATAATCTTTCATGCCTCTTTTTTAAAATGAAGTTAATAATGACACCCTCTAAAAAGGTTATTATGAATGTTTTGTTAAATAATATTTATAAAGTTTGTATCTGGCATATACTGCTTTTCCTGAGGAAAAGTAAAAGGTAAGTCTACCCAGATAAAAGAGAATATAGATAGATTAGAGGAAGGATCACATCAAATTCAATTTGGTAAACCTTAGATTGCTTACAGGAATGTGAGTAACTCACAAACATCTATGGGCAGATATACCACCACAAGAATCTCTCCCAGAAGTTCCCACCAAGGTGTTTCATGGAAAGTTGCAGCACTGAAGATTCCCCTTCCCCAGCCAATACTTCACCCCTTATATAACTTAGCATCATATACAGCTGCTGTGGAAGGGAATGGCCATTGGAACAAGAGTGGAGAGTATTTTAGGGGGTCTAATGAGGGTTGTCTGATGCTCTTTCTACTCCCTCCTAGTGGTAATGTTATACCCCATCCCTATTACCAGAGACATAGCAATCTTCTGTATAGTTTTGCTTATTTTATTGTCATGACTATGGGTCACAGTCTTCTAGGTCATCACAGGGGTGGTATTTCAAGAGGGAAATGATTGAACGATCTCTAGAGTAATCAGGTACACTGCAGTGTAGAAGAGATCCTGGTGTGTAGAGTGGACATAAAATAAAACTATTTCTCAAAAGGGAATAAGAGATAGTTTATTCTAAGTCAAATATAAATGAACATGGCATGGGAACATGGATTCTCTTTTCCCTGAATGACATGTTCCAATGAGTACACTAACTTTTATAGCTATGTTGTTGTTGTTAGGTGCTGTCGAGTCGGTATCCGACTCATAGCAACCCTCATAGGATTTTCAATGGCTGACTGTTTCGGGATTGCCTTGGGAGTGGATTGCCAGGTCCTTCTCCCATTTATAGCTATAGAACAAAAGAAAATCATAAATAAATGAATTTATCAATTCATTGATCAAGACATCAGGCAGGAGGATTAAAACAAAGCAGGGAAACCTTCTACAGACTTGAGTTGTTATATTATAAATTCTCAGCCTTACAGGCTAGAAGTTGATCTGTTAAGTAATGTATTATGAAATTTTTCCTAATAGTTACAAGGATGTTAGGTCTGGTATAAAGTTAATAATCAATGGCTCTTAAGGGGACTAAAGATAGCCTAGGATAATTTTGAGTCTCATTTTTTAGCGCTCCAACTCTACAGAATTTTGAAAACCTACTAGGTGATTCGGTCTGCAGAAACTTTAACACAGATATGTGTTCATTAGAGAACTTTAGTTTATGGCAGTTTGTGCTAAAATATTTGCTAAAAGCAGGCATCTTGGATTATAAATGAAAATCTTCAAGTTTCTTCTCTTTTCAGATGTTCTCTGTTCACTGATAAGATCCTTCAATTAGAAACAAATTTTAAGTTAAGTAAAAATACTTTAATCAATTTCTTTTCTTTAAAATTCTATGGTTTTGTTGATGTGTCTTGCTTGCATTATTCATGACTGGATTCTTGTATTTGGGATAGGAACATAGTAATGCATTCTGAATTCACAGAGAAAAAATCAGGTTCTAAATTATTATATTAATTAATACAACATTTATTAGAGTTTTAAATATATATATTATATTAGTTGGAAGAAACCTTATGTTCAGAATTCTACCTCATATTGGAATTCTAAGAAAAATTATTTAAATCCATTCTGTGGGCATGACACTTTTCTAAAACATTTTCATTAGAATAATTTGTTTGGCATTATCAAGGACATGTTTGTGCAGAACATTTGTCATCATATTTTAAGACCAGTGAAATATATGTTCAAAACAAGATTCAACAAGATTTGAACACTTTTTAATGACTCAAAATAACTTCTTGATTGTTCCTTAGTGATGTTGTCTCTATTGAGTTTAAAAACTAAGCTCAAGGCTGGCTCTGAGCAAAAATGTCAAGTTTGAATCCTTAGCTTGTCATTCAAAGTCATCAGGGTTTGGTCTCTTCCTTTTCTTTCTATTCTTATCTTCCATGCACTCACCAAGCACT
This sequence comes from Pedetes capensis, assembly GCA_007922755.1. NCBI lineage: Eukaryota > Metazoa > Chordata > Mammalia > Rodentia > Pedetidae > Pedetes > Pedetes capensis. The sequence continues at coordinate 17,878 of VMDO01008548.1, forward strand.
TGAGTTTTTGGCTTTATGGAGTTTGTGGAATTTATTTTGTCTTACTAGCTTAAAGTAGTCCATCAAAACCTCACTGCTCTTCCTTCTTCCTGGTCTGTTGCTTAAGTTGCTTATTCTTCCTTGCCCCTATAAATGCATAAGGGGAAGAATTTTCAGAGACAGTTCAAATTCCACACCAAAACATTAGCCCTGGGTTACGTAGGCTCCCATGTACTTCTATTCTTTCCTCTTATTCTTTTTCACATTCTACTACTTCCAGCACTATTATGAGAGTAGGAAAATGAATATTTGAAACAAAATGGGATGTATATCTGAACTGAGTCCTTAAAGATAACCATGAACAATTATTTTCCTCCTTACATGTAGTCAGAGTAGCTCTCAGCATGTAATGAATTTTATTTTCTTTTTTATTTAACTTGGACTAGCCTTGTGAAATATATTTCATCTAACATAAGTGACCTTTAGGTCCATATCCATTTCTTTTTCTCTGTTTTGAAATCAGACACCATTTAGCATGTTCATCAACCCTGAGAACAACATGCTGTAAAGAAGCCAACTCCCCATGAGGAGATGGTTCTTGGTTCTCACTTATCTGTACTAAGTGAGGCTCTCATGGGCCTTTCAGTGTAGCCCAGTCATTGGCTGAATGCATCTGAATTACTAACCACACCTGGTGTCATGGGGAACAGAGAACTGCTCAACTAATCAATTCATCCACAGCACTTCGGAAACAAATTATACTGTTTTATGACAGTAAGTTTCTGGAATGTCCATTACTTAGTACTTGTTATTGTCAGGTGCCCTTGAGTGAGATCTGACTTACAGTGACCCTACATACAGCACAATGAAGTACTACCCAGCACTGTGCCATGCACACAATCTTTTTATGTTTGAGCCCATTGTGTAGTCATCATGTTTCTCTTCATTTTGAGTCATGCAATATGAGCAATGAAGGTTCTAGGGGTGTTACTCCTTTCTCATCATTAAGGTTCACCCTATTTTGAGGAGGCAAGTCTTCTCCAGTTGTTTCTTGAATGTCTTCCAGTTGGGGCACTCATTTTTCCATCACTATATTTGGCAGTGCTTCTCTGCCATTCACAGGGTTTTCAATGGTTAATTGTTTTGGGAGTGGGCTGCTGGGTCCTTCTCCCTAGTCTGTCTTAGTCTGGAAGCTCAGTTGAAATTTGACCACCATGAGTTGCCCTTATGATATCTAAGATACCAGTGGTATAGCTTGCAGCATCACAGCAACATACAAGTTCCCATAGCAAGACAAGCTGACAAATACGTGGGGATACTTAATACTAGACAACTAAAATTGTGTCTTGAATGGCTTAGATGAAAAAGAAGTATCCAGAGAGAAGGTAAGAAACAAATTAACCATTTAAAGATCATCTTTGAAGTTATCTATGATATTAGTTATTACTGATTATTAAAAATACAAACTGTAAAACTATATATTCTGTCTTTTTCACTTGCTAGCTCTAGAAAGGTGTCCAGGATATTTGAGTTCTATACCCCTTAATATCATCTTCATTTAAATAGAGAAATATATATTTGTGAGTCAAGTGATATAAGAATTTTTAATGTAATATATATAATAAAATGCTTAGAAATGGACAAGGCTCTATAAATATTGCAGTTATGATGTATCTCAAAAGATATAAATTTCAGAAGAGGCATGAAAAAATAAATTTTCTAGAAAATTATCACTTTATATATAGTGTCAAATTAAAATATTCTTTTTAGATCTAAGAACTGTGAAAGAAATTTCACTTTGGTTAATCTAAAGAGTTAACAGGGCTAGGGGTTAGCTCAGTTGATATAGTGCTGCTCTGCATCCTCTGAGGCCCTGGGTTCAATCCCCCGCACTGTAAAAATGGGAGAAGGACGTGACAGGCTACTCCAGAAACAACCCCAAAACAATCACCTTTTGAGAACTGCTATGAATAGCAGAGAAGCACTCACAGAATGCCCAGCATGGCAAAGCCTCAAAGAGTGTTACTTTCTGTTGTACATAAGGTTGCTATGAGTTGGTCTTAACTTGATGGCACCTAACAGCACCACAAAAAATTAATATGTTTGTTCCATGGCTCTATCTCTGCTTTCTATTAATTAGTTTCAAAATATAATTCATGTTTAATCAGTACAAATATTTACAGTTTTGGAGACTACTCATTTTCTATTTCTTTTAAATATTTTAAAATATTAATTTATATTTTAATAGCCATAACATTTTAACTTTTATTTAAAATGTTGTGTTTTATATTCTGTGTTTTATATTCTCAAATACATTGACATATTCAATGTTTTGTAATAATTCCTTAGAGATGTAAAGATATGAAAAATGTATAAAATTAAAAATCAATAAAAATAGATACCCACTTTAATGGAAAGTATGGTTTAACCAAAGAGATGGACAAAAGCAATAGTTTAAGTATATACTGTAATATGAAATGAGGCAGATTGATGAATGGTGTTCGTAGTAGCATTTAATTATATACAAAAAGTATATGTGAGAGTGTTTGTGTGATGGTGTGTGTCTCCCTCTGTGTGTAACTCATAGAAAGCACCTCATTTATATCTGAGACCCCACCAAAAACACTTTTTTTATTTTTGCAGTATTGGGAGATTAAACCCAGAGGATCAAACATGATAAGCAAGTACTCTAAGACTGAACTCTACCCCCACTCCTCCTTTTCGTTTTTATTTTTGAGACAATGTCACTAAATTGCACAAACTGCCTCTACCGTTGAACTTAGGATCCTCCTGCCTTAACCTCCTGAGTCACTGGGATTACAGGAGTATACCGAATTTCTGGTTCAAAAGTACTTTTAATGTTCACATACTCATTACACAGTCTTCCCAGGGTAATGTGTTTCTTCTTACAAACACTTTTTTTTAAAACCTATGCCATTACCTAATTGCAAAGCCAAATAAATATTTTATTTGTTTATTTACTTGCTTATATATATTTTCTTTCTCTTCCCCCTTTATTAGTTAATGATGATGGGGTACAGAGTAATATAGCAATGGCTTTTTTCATTATTCATCTTTTACATCACTTCTGGCAACACTTTCACTAACCACAAGTAAACATTTTAAGATATTTGTTTCACTTGTTTCCTAGTCCTACAGCAAAATTCTTAGATAAAATATCTGATTGTCCAAATTATTCCATATTAATTTTTGCCCAACTCTACATAAGAAAATACTCTGAGCTGGGCTCAGTGGTAATCCCAGCAACTTGGGAGGAGAAGGCAGGAGGATCACAAGTTTGAGACTACATATTGTCTGTGTAATTAGGGAAACCCTGTCTCAAATAATATAAAAGATGAGTTGGAGGTACAGCTCAGTGGTACAATACTTGAAAGCATGCAAGCACAAGGCCTTGGGTTCAACCCCCAGTACCTCCAAAAAAAAAAAGGAATTGGTGTGTTCCTTGTAGAATATAATATTTGAGTCAGTTTTTTCCCCACCTTCTGTGAGTATAATGCATTAAGATTTATGTCCACATCTGTAGTCAACTTTCTGAATTAAATAAATTCCCTTTCCCCAACAATATTCTCACCCTTTACACTTGGTCCCTGTATGGAGGATGAATTTTCAATGTATTGTTTCAATATACAAGCTATTAACTATTAAAATCTAACAAAGAGAAGTTGAATGTTCTTTGCTGAGGTAGTAAGAAAGCAATAAAACAGTCTCAGGGGTTTTCTTATACCAGTAAAGTGCTTTTAAAGCAGTTTTATCTGAAACATTTATGCATTTTTTAAACTAACCCTCCCTTTAATGGAACTATTCAATAATTTACTAAAGTAGAGCTCTATAAACATTTTTGTTTCAAATGATTTAATTATAGTATACTTGCTATATTATATATAATATATATGTCCCCACTCCACAAAGTCCAAAAAGTAAAATGGATAAACAATTATTATTTTTGTTTGTTTGTTTTTTTAAGAAAATAGTTTCTCACAATGTAATCCCTGGATAAATAGCTGCTGTTGTTCAGGTCTTCAATGACCTCCCAAAGTCCATTTATTAAAAGCTTTATCTCCAGAGTGGTATTATTAAGACATGGGCCTAGAGAGGTTGTTAGGTCATTGAGAGTATGCCCTTGAGGAGGGGTATGGGACCCTGATCCTTTCCCCTTTCTCTTTTGTTCCTTGAATCATGATATAAACAATTTCATTGCACTACATGCTTTCACCATGATAGGCTGCCTAGCCACACATCAAAGCAACAATAAAAAAATCAATTATGGACTACAGCATCCAAAACTGTGAGCCAAAATTAACCTTTTCTCTTTTCTAGTTAATTATCTCAGGGAATTTTGTTGTAGTGATGGAAAGCTAATTAACATAGTATTATATGCAATGCATTAGAAATGCAAATTCTAATACCTACCAGCAGACTTATTAAATCAGGACTTCTTCAGGGTAGTGCTCTGCAATTTGTATATTGACAGGATGTCTTGGCCATGGAAATGTGCTGCTTAGATCTGCTGATACAGGGAGGAAGATTAACTGATGACTTGAACTGCCACCATTTTGGTTCTGTCCCCACTTTTCCACAAAGACTGCTCATAGCTAATGAATACTTTCTCTACAAGACACAGGATTCTCCTAAAAGTGGAATTTTGCTCAATATATCACTCTTGGTAAGCATTCTTAGAATTACACCAGAGTACAAAATCACCCATTAAATACTTATTCCTTTCCATTCCCACTTACATTCACACTTATACCTTGATCTAAACGATGTCACCATGTTTTCTGACTCCTTCTCCTTAATCTTTATCCAACACTTTGTCCAAAGTTTCTCTTATAATCCTCATCACATTTTAGCATCGGTTAATAAAAGGACCCCAGCTAACCCAAGGGGTGCCAGAAATGGCCCAAGAATATAGGATATTTGAATGCTATTTTGAAGAATCTAAGCTAACAATTTATTCAGATATTCTGATACATTTTAAAATTTGATAATCAAGGAGCAAGGGGTGCAGCTCAGTGGTCAAGCTCTTGCAATTGCATGTGCAAGTCTCAAAGTTCAAAAAAATTGAAACTACTATCTAATAAGATATGATATGTGATGTTTTAGGAATCTTGCAGTAGTAACCACAGTATGTGGAGATGGAAAAATAACTCAATGACAATGCATGAATTGTACAGAATAATGAAAAAAGTGTATTCTTCTCTGAGATATTTTAGTTGGACTACATTAAATTAGCCTTCCATAGGATTATCTGAAAGCCTATTATCCTGAATCCTCATTTATTACAGTATTTAGGTTATTGCAGTCACAATAACAAAGTGACAACCATTATTATGCAACATCCTAAATGTGGACACATTCTTTTGACAAGCTCTGAACTGATCAAATTCCATATGAAAACTTAGATTTATACACTTCTCACATTAGAAATCTTGCAAGAAATGGTGAATAATTAGGAGGAAATAATTAAAAGTATTCAAAGGTATCATATCCCTGATTTTTGAAATAGGTATACTGTGAGAGGGTGAAGAAAGATGCCTACAAGACTTTCTCATTTTCATGCATACTGTTGAAGATATTAGTTCTGAAAGAAAAAAATAATAAATGAAATATTCTTTGATTTTTTGAAATTACAGAAACTTTGCTTTTCTTCATCAAAGACAGTATGATACACTGTTTGCTAGAAATTTTCTCTTACTTCATGTGCATGAAAAATTGCCTATTCTGAAATCCAAGGATTTTCTAGAGTTTATTCTGTTACTCTTACTAAGCTATTACCATTTTTGTTTCTTTTAAAAATTTACACATTTTTCAAAAATTTAAAATACATTATGTAAAAACATAAAATAAAGGATTTTAAAACCTTGCTTTCAAAATCTAGATTTATTATATTAGTCCATTAATCCATTTGATGAAATATTTTTCCATTCTTTTATTGTTTTAGTAAAATTTAATAAAGAACTTTTACCCCATGGCTCAATCCTAAATTTCCTAGTCAGATAAAATCGTCTTTTATGGTAACTACCTAAACTCCTGCAGCCGTAGCACTGTGGCATCCGATCCCGGCAGATCTCAGAAGCTAAGTAGGGTCAGGCCTGGTTAGTACCTGGATGGGAGACCGCCTGGAACACCAGAAGCTGTAGGCTTGGGAGAAGGACCTGGCAACCCCCTCCCAAAAATCAATCTGCCAGTGAAAACCCTATGAACAGTGGAGAAGCACTGACAATAGTATTTCCCCTGTTGTACAGAGGGTCGCTATGAGTCAGATACCGACTCAACGGCACCTAACAACAACAACCTAATAGGTCATTTTTGAAAATCAACAAAGCATAAAAATTCCAAGTTTAGGCTCTATATTTACATTCTGTCACTTACTGAAAATACTCTTGGACTTTTTTATCTGTATGATGGAATAATGGTAGATATGCATAAAAAGGCCTCTCATTTGATGGCTGTTTCTGAACAAATTTTCTGGGCTAATAAAAAAAATGGATAAGAGGAAAATAAATTGTAAAAGCCACATACATGCCCAAAAAGCATATTAACTTGAAATATATAAAAATGTACAAATGACAATAAATGGTACGTGCTTTGTACTAATTTCTTTTGAATGATGTTCTGCTATTGTCATTAAATAAACCATAGACATAATGGTATTTTCTATGTGAACTAAAGTCTTTCTGAAGCTATATCAAGAGGACGCATTTCTAATTTAGAACTTTTTCCAAATGTTTATGCTTGTCTCTCCCATACTTGCTTGAAAAATTTTTAAGCATCACTTATTTGTTAAGTCAATCAAAAACATTTTGGAAAATTTTGACATGAAAAATGACCACTTTTTGTAATTTATTTGTGTTGGGGCTTCTTTTTAAATGTTAACTCCAATAAAATATACAAAACTTAAGTATATAGTTTGATATATTTTTTTACATATGTATGTACCTCTGTAACCATTACACAACTCCTTATAGAACATTTCCTTCACTCTTTTAGTCTCAAATGTCATATCTCTCGTATTGAGTTGTACTCTACAAAACTGTAACTGCTATTTTGATTTCCATCATTATAGGTTAACATTTCTAGTTCTGAACTTCATATAAATGGAATTTCATAGTACACTCTTTTGTGTCTAGCTTTTATTAAACATTGTTGTTTCTTGTTAGGTGCCATTGAGTTGGGTCTGTCTCATACTGACCCTCCTAGGATTTTCAATGGCTGATTGTTTCAGGATTGCCTGTACTTTTGTGTGTTTTTCCGTTAGTTTTCTTACTATTAAAACTATGTAATTACAGTGACAATAACCACTAGTAAAAATAGGTTTGTCACTAAATATATATGAAATTCAATAAATATACATGATTTAGATTATTTAGAAAGTATAATGAACTTATTTAATTGATATTTACATGAGATTTTATGATTAGAGTTAATGCTGGAATGTATTAAGATGTTTGGGGATGTTGAGACAAGGAGGATGCATCATGTACCCAAGACAAGTGTGAATTTGGGTGACAGGAGAAGGTGAACCACAATGGGCTGAATAGTACCTCTGTGCCCAAAATTACATGTCCACCCAGAACATTAAACTAACTTTATTCAAAAAGGATTATATCTTTCAGATATAATCAATCTGATGTGAGTAATGTTTTTCTAAGGACAGAAGAGACATAAGCACAGTGAGTAAGGTCTTGTGATGTTCTAGGAGGAAATTGGAGTAAAATAATCCTCACATAACTGCCATTTTTCTTTCTGTGGTTTCAGTTTCCTGAGGTCAATCATGGTTCAAAAACATTAAATGGAAAACTCCAGAAATGAACAATGTATATGTTTTAAATTGTGTGGCATTCTGAGCAGGATGATATAATCTCAAACCATCTTCCCTTATCATGCTTGGAATGTAAATTTTCTTTTGGTCTGGCATACCCATGCTACACATGACAATTGAGCAATAATAAATTGGTAGCTGCCTCAGTTGTTAGATTGCCTATTTTTATATCACAGTGGTTCTATTAAAGTGCCCTGTATCTTGTTTAATAGTGACTTCAACCTGCAAGAATAGTGACCTTGGCAATTTTAGTATATTATTGTATTTTTTCTAGTTTTAAGTTATTATGAATATCTTACTGTCCCTAATTCATAAATTTAATTTTATTATAGGTATCTACATGTAGGATAAAATAGTCTATGTAGTGTCCATATATTTCAACAGCTAAAGTACTGCTTTTAATTTATCTGTTATAAAATCAGGTTTATTTATTTATTTGTTTTCATTCAGCCCTTCTACACCATGGTATCTGATAAGGTTAAGACAACCTAACAGGCTTTGTGGTATAATTTAAGAAGTGTATTCTCACTTTCTTTTTAAAAAAAATCATAATGTTTTAACTCACTATTCTGGTAAGAAGAAATGTATTGGGCACACATTTTGTAGGTTTTCTCAAGCAAACATACTGTGAAGGGTTCCATACCTTCATTCTTTGAACTCAGCATCTGAAAGGTTGTCTTGTTTTTCCTTCTCCCTCATCCCTATCCAAGAGCAGAATATCACTGTCATTCTCAACTCTAATGTCCTTAGATTTCTATAAATGCACCATGCAGCCTCCTCAAAATCTCCTGCAAAAGTTTAAGCAACGGAAACACTTTCACAATCATCAGTTATTTCTCCAATCTAAGTATTGGTCTAATTCTGGACTTTTCTTCCCAAACCATCTGGTGATAATATGTGCACATCTGCTATCTTTGGATTTTTCATCACACAATTTCATGGGGTTCTCTCATTATTCAGTCAGTTTTGGATTCCCTGTTTTCTAGGCCCCTGTATTTCCTCCTCTTGATTTAAATTCTATGGTGGTATGTACATTTCAGGAAATTATTAAATTCTAGCCACTGGACTAGGAATATCAAGTGCATGTCTTTTTTTCCCCCACACATTTAATCCATATACAGCAATTCTATGTAGTGAATTGTGTTATTAGCAGTATTTTACAAATGAAGAAATCAAGGCTTAGAGAACATTAACACTTTGCCCAAGGCCACAGAGAAGATAAGCTTGATCTTAAATCCAGATCAATTTGACTGCAATTCACTGCTCTGAATCAGTATATTATAATCGTGTCAACAGAAACATAAAATATTTAGAGAAATTTTGTCTATTTTTTAATCATACCATGGCAACATCATTCATGATTTATGCCAAAAGATAAGTCAGGTGCAAAGAAAATATAGCCTAGATTTAAATACACTAATGAATTAGTTCTATTTCTTCAAATAATTAGTAACAGCTATTAGAGAATGCCTTTAATAATATGCAAAAGAAACATTGATTGCAATACTTTATAGCAGTTTTGACGGGAACCTAAGCAGAACATATCTTGTATGACATGCTAAATGATTTTGAATTTCTGTATTTATTTGAAAAATATTCATTTAACACTATTACTTCAAAAATTTCATTTCATTAGCATTAAATTATTTGAAAGCTTGAGCAATAAATAAAGCATATTTAAAAATGAATTCACTGTAAACTGTGAAAGTTTGAAGCATTTTGCTTAAATGAAACAACATTAACTATTTTTTTTTTGTTGTTATGTGCCCTCAGTTGGTGTCCATTAACTCATAGCGACCTTATGAACAATAGATGAAATGGTATTGTTAGTGTTTCTCTGCTCTTCATTAGGTTTTGAATGGCAGATTGTTTTTTGGGAGTGGGTTGCCAGGTCCTTCTCCCAAGCCTATAGCACCTGGTGTTCCCAAGTGGTCTCCTATCTGTTGTACCCAGTGGCTCAACCCCAGAAAAATACTCCAAAACACAAACAAACTGATCAGGACCAGAAAGGTTTGTTTAGACCAGCTGGCTGGCTACTTTCAGTCCAAGGAGTGGACTTTCAGAAAGCAGCATGGACTCACAGTGCTTACGGGCTTTATAGGGTAGGGGCAGAGAAGCAGAAATACAGAAGTAGAAACTTTTTTATGGTAAAGGGGTGAGGGTACAAAGTAAGTTTCCATTTTTCCAAAGCTCAGCCCATTGCAGGAATTCCCGAATTTGACCTTTTACAAGGTTATCTTGTGATACCACCTTTTTCTTTATCTAGCTCTTGGGCAGGCACAACCATCTTGTGACACAGCTGCCCTTATCGGCTTTTGTTGTGGGCTAGATTTCAAGGAACCAGTGATTTTTAAAGTGACCTTAGGTCTGATTTCACATATCCAAATATTAACCCTGACCGATCCTGCTTAGATTCTGAGATTTGATGGAATTGGCACCACAGAATTATGGTTGCAGGCTCTACCTATTTTTACCAATATAAAATTACACTTTTATGGAATTTGTTCAGATTGACTTATAGGTATAAAATTTAATGCAAACTGAAATATGTGTTTTTTTTCTAAATGATAATAGTTCTTCTATAGTAAATTATAGGGGACACATTGACATAATAATGGAGAGAAAAGGAAGTATTAATCTATAAAAACTTCCCCACCCAGTAAAAACATGCTGTTCAACATATAGGAAAGGCACATCTTCTTCTATCTTAAAATTAGCGACAGCTGTATGTCATTCCCGTGTGTTTGTGTGTGTGTGTGTGTGTGTGTGTCAGCTGTATGACCTCTGTTATGTAAACTTTCTTAATAAAGGGTTTCTGTAGGGAGATTAACTTAGACTGTAGCAAAAAAGAGTCACAATAACCAGGTTTATATAATGCAGAAATTTATTTATCTCATTTACAAATAACTAGATCATCTATGAGCTGGGGCTTAGCTCAGTTGGTAGAATGCTGCTGTACAGTCTCTGAGGCCATGGGTTCGATCGTCAGGATAGCAAAAACAGGAGAAGGACATAGCAATCCACTCCCAGAGCAATAAACAATCAGCCATTGCAAACCCTATGAGGGTCACAATGAGTTGGATATGATTCTATGGGATCTAACAACAAGACGGTAACCTATAAGTTATAGAAGTTCTGTTCTTTCATTCCTGGAGTGTGGCTTTAATACTTATAGTCTAAAATGACAGGTTCCATAGTTTAGGCAGCAAGTAGGAAAAAAAAAAAGATGAAGACTTCCATATAAACCATATAGTAGGAATCAGCCACAAGAAAAATATAAGGGGAGTGTGACAATATAATCTTTATTCTCAGTGGCTGCATAGTAATGCTATAAGGGAGCATAATATTTTACGTGTTATATAAGAATGCCATCTCTCATACGTGAATTGATAACCTGAGTTTGTCACTTGCTGATTGATCTTGAGCAAAATATGTAAGTTCCTGGTGTCTTCATTTTCTCACATGTAAAATGGGATGATAACACCTACCTTTTATGTAATTGTCAGGATTTCATGCATTATGATATATAAAATGCACATTACATCCAAATACATGCAATAAATGGTAGATCTTTATATTGCATCTTAAGACTCCATCTGCATTTATCAACTCTCAATGATTTACTAATTAATTAATCACAGTAACTTTTTCTTCCTTATAATGATAAAATGTATACTATAATTATGTTCTTATATTTTGCTAAAGATTAGTGAAGACACCCTGGATCATTTATTGACTCATGAACTACCCTTGGGAGCTACCAAAATAAATCAACTGTTTTGATGAGGTTCACTGATGAATGTTTGTTTATTTATTTATTTTTTCTTGTAAGGCTATGGATCAAACCCAGGGCCTTGTTCATGCCAGGCAAACACTCTATAACATCTCCAGGGTTATTTATTTTAATTTTGCTCTAAAAACTCTCTTTAATTCTATAGTTTCATTTTCATTATAATCTATAAAATTTTACGTGGCAATCTAGAACTTTTTGATTATATCAAATAATACAAACTGTGGACATTTTTCACATTTATATTAAGAAAAATCTAGACTTAAATGATAGTTTTAAATATCAGTTTGACTATATTAAGGGATATATGAGTAGCTAGTAAATCATTACAAGTAGTTTTATATATGAGGATGTTTCCAAAATAAATTTTATTTTGAATCAATGAACTAAGGTTAAAAAGTTTAAGAAGCAAAGGTATACAGTGGCCTTTTGATACATTGACAAAATAATTTCTCCCTTAGTCAGTTACAACCATACTTTATTGATTGCAAAATCATTTATTAAAAAGCTCATAGTATAAGAAATTTTCATCTTAGATGAAGCAAACAAAAATTCTCAAACAGTTTGTTTGTCATCTCAGAGTTTTCTTAGATGCAGTATAAAAGGATTACTGGTTCTTGATTTGGGGCCAAGATTTGTGATTTTTGAAATGATGAAATTTTATCATTAATAGTCATTGTATATATGTATTTATGTGGGGAAAATATATAATGGGGAATATTTTATGGCAGTTTTGACTTACAGTATCTGAATATTACTTTACCTCATGGGGTATTTCACCAATATTTTCAATTTTTTCTTTGTTTTCTGTCTTTGTAATCAATCTACAGGCTAGTTGATGTTGGCACTGACGCATTCAGAGGACTCCACCATGGTGTGTGGGGGTTGGTTGCTGGGAAATCCACCTGTAATAGTATCATTGCTATTCCTCTTATTGTTGACAACACCATTTATAGAGAATCTGAGAAAAATTTCTATCAACTCTTCTTTATTCAGGCTTCAAAAAACATAGATTCAAATTGAAAAGTTAAAAATACTTAAAAAGGATTATCATGAAATAGAAAAATTCAGAATATCAATGTTTTCTTCTTAAACTTTAGGTGATTCATTTAAAATTTAATTTGGCAAATGTTATATTTTAGAACAGCACTTTATCAAGGTATTAAAATATAAGCTGGGCAAGTTGTACTTATTTCTTCTAGTCCTAGGATCTTCTTTTTGTCCTTTCTACTTACTTAAACCACAGTTTCGTAGTTATTGATGTGTAGTATATTTAAATAATATTGTGGTTATGATTATTTTCTTTGAAATGAGCTATTCATATAAGATACTCATTTACTGAGGAATATCTACAAAACAAACTTTGAGAAATATTATTGGGCTGTTGTACAAGTAGATGATTCATTTCATGTCCATGTTCATTCAATAAGTATTGACTATAATCTAGTGCCAAAAAGAAGAAAGTTGCAAATTTGTCATTAGATTTCATTTGCCAGATAGTAAAATTCTATACCATGTTAGAAGAAAATTCTGTACTTTAAGACCTTCACATAAAAGCTGATTCCTCAGGGCACCTGGGTTGGAGGGGAACAATGGCATAATTTTCTGCCATTGTGCATTTTCTACTCTTCTGACATCGTCTCTGCACAAGCAGGAAGGGTTAATTGGGTTGGTTGGCTTTTAAATAGGAAGCAGTTGGTAAAATGTGGTCTGCACTGTAAGAGAAATTCTGTACATGACTCTCACCTCCTACTGCTAGGAACTCCAGGAGCTGGTTAATAACCACTTAAAGGATAAGAAATGGCATAAAATTACCCTTTCAGGGTTTTCCTCAGGAAAAATTGGTTAAAAAACAAATACAATTTTTATTTATGTTTCATGTACATTTTTATTATATTCAAATTAATTTTCATCCTCAGTTAAACTTCTTTCTGTATCATTTTTGCTACATAGATAGTCATGAGTTTCTTCAAAATTTAAATTGCTTTTTATAATGGAATAATAATATGGTAACAAACCTGGAAAATTTTTTCACCAAATTAGGCAATTAGGGAAAAGATCGCTAAGTTTTCCCTTTCCAATAAATATTTTAGTGTGTGATAAATGAAATTAGTCATTGAATTTATAGAGCTAAACAATGGAAAAGGGGTCCATATGGAATTGACTTGCCAGATAGCTCTAGCCTTTTCTTCAAATATATCATCCACTGGTCTCCTCAGAAAAGAGTCAGTGGTAAATATGGGAATCACAATTTCTTTAAATCTAATAAATTATGTGGTACCTGAAACCACTGTGGGACATAGTCTTCATTCTTAGAACTGTTTTATTTTCATTCACAGTGAGCAAGTAGCTTACTTGTTTCAATGTTATTTCAATTAGCTCTTTAAATGTAAGATTGGAGTGAATTAAAATTAGCAGAGCAGGAATTTTTTTCCAAATTACTTTGAAATATAACACACAAATGCATTTATATGTGAACAAAAACATATTGATAAAAATGTATCTGATATCTCTTTTATAGTAAGTCTTGAATTTCACTTTGTAAATGGAGGTGTCTCAAATGATTAGATTCCTTTAGAAACCTGGGAAGGTTGCTGATCTATTTTGAGGGAGAAAATTGTCTGGAGTTGGAATTTTTTTTTCCTCCTAAACACTAAGAGGGATATAGAACACTCAATGAGAAAGAAGATATTGCATAACAAGGCACAGCGAAAATTGTGTTAAAAAATATATAACTCTGTATTGTTGAACTTACTGTTTGGTTATCTTTCCCATTTGCCCCCAGAAAAAGCCTCTTTTAAGTGGAACCTGAATGATCAAATAACAACCATTGACAAATCTTTCATTGTTTACCATATTGTACCTTAAATTTGTTAAAATATTCAATTGTTAAATTATAAGGTGACTCAATGTTTTATATTTCAATAGATCAAGTTCAGTTTCAATATTAAGCTTTTACTTTTAGTATCAAAGTTTTGTGATATAATGTCAACAGAATAAAAGATCATTTATGCATAGGGAGCTAAATCCCTAAGTACCTCCTCACTCTTAATGCAAAGAAATTAGAAAGGCTGTTGTAGTGTTTCAGAGGAAAGATCTTGGAGTAGAGTAATAGAATAGACATAAAGAGAAATAAATGAGTTCGTGAAACATTAGATGTAGAAAATCTTCATGGATTGATAATATATACATTAGATGGCTGGTGATGGAGAGTTGACTATTAGATCTTTAGGTTATACATCTTTGAATTTTCAAACAATGAATTTGTTGGGAGCAAGAATCCTGCCTTCTTAATTTGCATTTCCTGGCTTTTACAGGTTTTTCTGTTTAGTTTGGTTTTTTGTTTATTTATTTTTGCCTTTTAATATTATTTATTATTTGTGGTTTAATTGTGCTTGCTGTTTTGTTTTCAAACTCCATTTATACTCATATTTTTATGCTGTGGGTGATCAATTTTATTACTGAACCTACATTAAAATAGTCTTTATTTTATGATTTTCATTTAGGAAATTTTATGTGCACACTCTTCCTTATTGGCATTCAAAAATTAATTATAGAGTCTGTCTACACATTTTATTCTAGACTTAAGCTTGAAAAGACAGCTTCACTTTCAAATTCTTTTCTACATTTTTACAATGATATCATTAAAATATTTTACTTTAATCTGTGTTTGTTCAACATTTCACAAATTTCTTCTTTTGGTACTGGAGGATGAACCTAGGACCTTCCACATAAATTGCAAGTGATTTCCTATTGAGCTGCACTCTCAGTCCCTTTTTAAATTTTTTATCTTGAGATACAATCTTGATAAGGTATGTAGGATTGAATTTGTGATCATCTTGCCTCCATTTCCTGAGTTGCAGGGATTAGTCCAATTGCCACAATGCCTGCCTAGGGAAGTATTTTATACAGAGCACATTTAGAACATGTAGAGACTAATACTTAGTTCAAAGTATGGTCTGTTCAAGAGATTGTATCAGGAGGACAGAGGTTGTGAATATTTTCACAGAAATGTTCCTTTTCATCTTCATTGAGTCTGGAAATGTGAAGTATGAATTACAAAAAGAAAAGTATAATTTTAAGAAAATATACATGATATGATTTATTAATTTCATTCACATTTCAACCGAAAATGCTCATTTTTTGATAGGTGCTGTGGGGTTGGTATCCAAGTCAAAGCGACACTGTGTACAATAGGCAAAACACTATTGTCAGTGCTTCTCTTCTGGTCAAAGGGTTTTCAATGGCAGATTGATTTTTGGGAGTGGGTTGCCAAGTCTGTCTCCCAAGCACACAGCACCTGGTGTTCCCAGGCGGTCTCCCATTCAAGTAATAACCAGTCCCAACCCTGCTTAGCTTCCAAGATCTAATGAGATCAGATGCCACAGGGCTATGGCAGCAGGCTCCAAAATGCTCATAGGTAGGTGAAAAAAATGTTTCACTTCTAGTAAGTCTTTGTGAAATATTCCCAAATAACTTGTATATATTTTATGTGCATGTTTCTTCTTATTGTTGTTGTTAGGTGCCATCAAGTCGGTATCCACTCATAGCGACCCTCTATACAGCAGGGGAAACACTATTGTCAGTGCTTCTCTGCTGTTCATAGGGTTTTCAATGGCAGATTGACTTTTGGGAGGGCGTTGCCAGGTCCTTCTCCCAAGCCTACAGCTTCTGGTGTTCCCAGGCGGTCTCCCATCCAGGTACTAACCAGGCCCGACCCTGCTTAGCTTCTGAGATCTGCCAGGATCGGATGCCACAGGGCTACAGCTGCAGGCATGTTTCTTATTAATTATGAATTATTTGAAAGTAATAAATTCTAGAGTTGCATTTTGTTTTATCATCTCAGGTCATTGTTTCATTTGCTAAAGAAAATATACTGCAAAAAAATGTTAATAGAAACTCAATATACTGTAGTCACAGGGAATTATATTGCCTGCATGTAAGCCTCAGGCCCTCTTCTGACTACCAGTGTGTCTCTACCAGGTTATTTAATCTCTCTTTGTTTCCTCAATGGTAAAATGGAATAAGAATAACACCTACATGAGGAGCATTTTGAGAATAAAGTATTTAATGTAAAACCCTAAGAAGTATGATGGAGCACTTTGTATGATGGAGCACAATTCATGTTGATTTCTCTGTGACCTATGCCAGCAGATGCATAATATAGTAGGTGACTATTGACCTCTGACTACACAACTGTGTTATATGGCTTGATGCACATGAGCTGTACTATTATAGTAATTTATGTCAGGGAGACCTTATTTCTTTGTTTTCTCAGGCCGCCTCATTTCTATCATCATTAATAATAGCTCATTCTTACAATTCACTTGCTCGATTGCACTTAAATATTTAAAAATAATTTGCTAGTTTCTGTGTTTTGACTTAGAAAATTTTCACATATATTTAGCTCACATTGTCTTTGGATATATATATATATATATATATATATATATATATATATATATATATATATATATATGTACTGGGGAGCTGAACCCAAAATTTTTGCAGCTTTGCAAGTGCTCTAGCACTGACCTACACATGGTCCCCTTTTAAAATTTCTTATCTTGAAATAGGGATAGGGTCTCACTAAATCATACACATTATTTCTGTCCGGGACCTTACGATCTTCCTGCTTTGCCTCTCAAGACCTGTGATTATAGGTGTATACCAGCTTTTTAACTGGCTTATTATATTTACATTTTCCATGAAGTTCTTAACTTGCTTTGTGGCAAAGCCAAAGGTTTTATTCTCTTTATTGTTATTGATTTGTCTTCCAGAAGACATATATCCTTAATTTATAAGACACTGCATAAGTATTCTGACATGATTTCATCAGATCTAATGAATTTGGTATCCCATCTATAATTTTTACTTCTAGTTAATTGAAGAGTATTATACGCTATCTCAGCATTTCCCAAAATTTTCACACCATTAGTCCCATAACTATTCATATTTGCATGGAAGATTTAACTGAAATAAAAAGAATTCGGAGACATTTATAAGAACCCAGCCAATATAATTCTTCATATTTTTCTTTATGCCATTATAAAGAAAAATCAGCATTGGAGAAGACATTAAGTATTGAATTTGAATAAAAGTTCCAAATAAAATATTTTCATTTAGAAAGGATAAATTGAAGCATGTTTCTGTGAATAAAATTTTACATCAGATTTAATTTTTTAAATGTTTAGGTATAATGAACTATTTTAAAGTAATCTTCACTTGTTATTTCCAGTTACTATCAGTAATAAGGTAGACAGCACACACAGAGTTGTATCACTTATTTTAAAGAATGTTTCACAATTAATATGAGTGTTCTTAAGCTTATCTCTTTAACCCTTTCTTGACTAATGGGACAATATATCCCAATGTAATTTGAACAATTCTTTTTTCATTTATTTCTAGTCTTTTTTCTGACAATCATCATCCAACAACCAAATTCAAATATTGTAGGGAGAAATTTTGAGGAATTGGCAATACCCCCAAAACTGAGAAAATGGTAAATCTCAGGAAAATGAAGGTAACGTGGTTGGACGTTTTTACAAAACCCTTCACAAATCCCCCAAACCTCATTGGACAATTGGACTCAAAGGTGACTGGCTCAGGCCATTCAGTGGGTAAGCTATATAAGGAGTTGCACTGCAGCAGCTCAATTCTTTTGACCTGGACTTGGAACTTTGACCACCAACAATGGAAGACCTTTTTAGCCAGACCATTGGCAAGGAAAGACCAGTTTTTGCCCAGACCTTCAACCACCAACAAGGAAAGATCCCCCTTTTCATCCAGACCACCAATGAGGAAACAGCTCTCTCTGCTCTCTACATCTGATTACTAATGAAACAAGAACTCTCTCCTGGTGACCACTGAGACCACCAACACAGGTGTTTGCCCCTGGAAGGCATAAGCACCCCAGGCTTTTCCTTTCTCCCATCTCTGCCGGTGTCCCGGTGTCCCGAGGGCCGCAGGAATCTGCGCCCCTCACCTGAGAGTCCCGAGTGAATTGTGTTTAGTATCTGTGTGCTTGGTGGTGCCACCCGTCCGAACATCCGGGCCAGACCGGGAGGCCTGCACCCCACAAAATATAAATTTTTTTAAACAATCTGATTATATTATGTAGTATTGTCAAAACAGTAGCAACTTGTTTTTTCCTCTGTTTAAAATGTCACCTAAGTAACTTTTAAACATAGCAACTATTTTTAAACAAATCTGCAAAGTGGGATTCTTTATCAAATTCTTGAGTAAATACATTCTTTGATTCCTTTATTAAAAAGTGTACAAGTTCACTAAGGTATAACTAAGACTTAAAAATGTGCATGTATTTAATGTATACAGTTTCACAAGTTTGCATGTATTCAATCCATCACCACATTTCTCAAGTCAATAAACATCCTTTGCTCAAAATGTTTCCTGTTTGTTTCCTCTAGAACTCTCTCACCTTGTATAATTGAAATGGTACACTACTGAAAACAAGTCATGACTGGGCACCATGAACCGCAGTGTTAATCCCAACAATTTGGAAGAATGAGGCAGGAGGATCTTGAGTTGAGGCCAAAGGCGTCCTGAGCAATTTAGGAAAATCCTGGATTCAACCTCCCATTACTCGAAAAGAAAGGAGGGAGGGAAGGGAGGAAGGAAGGAAAGAAGGGAGGAGGGAGATGGGAGGGAAGGAAGAGGAGAAAAGAGGATGGTAGAGGAAAAAAGAAAAGAAAAAAGAAAACTCCCCTGCTTTTTTTTCTCCTCAGCCTCTGGCAACCACCTTTCTTATTCTCTGCTTGTATGAATTTGATTATTTTGGTTATCTCATTTAAGTGGAATCATGCAAACTGATACTTTTTTGACTTGCTTCACTTAGCATTTCCAAATTCGTCCATTTTGATGACTGACAATAGTTTCTATTTTATGGATGAAATATATATATATATATGCATATATATATTATATATATATATATATATATATATATAGAGAGAGAGAGAGAGAGAGAGAGAGAGAGACTTATTCACACCACTGGATACAATAGAACTAAAATCAGAATCCTGAAGTAATTATCTGCACAGCTGTGTTTATTGTAGCATTATACATAACAGTTAAAATGTAGGAAGAACTTAAATGGCCATTGATGGAGAATGCTCATAAACTTCTGACATCTTTTTCTTGCATCAAAGCTGAAGAAGCAGGACCAGTAATTTTGATTTTATATATGCATCAATCTCATATAATATTTGTTTAATTAATTAGATCTACAAGATTAGGTATACATATGAGAGCTTGCCTATAACTAAACACATATTTTATTTACGTCTTTGTGTTTTCTCAATGACAATGTAAAATCATATCTCCTTTTCTCATTGAAGTACCATTTTATACACACAGGATTCCATAATATCATGTTTTTTAAAAGCATTCACTTCATACTTCAAAGTTCATTTTGTCATATTTTTGAAGCATGCTTACATTTATTTCAAATATTTTGTTTGGAGAATTTTATCTAGTGCTACCTGTTGCACATCAGACTAGCATTTGTCAATACACCAGTATCAATTAGAAAATTTTAAATCTAATAAACATCTGGACTTGTATTATCTTTATATGAATTCATTTGAATAATAAATATTCTATTTCTTTGCTGAAACTGGTGTGTAACATAGTGATATCAGGTACAGTACAAGTAAGCTGAGGATCTAAACAAATTAGCAACTGTGTGTGGTATTTTAGATTTAGTTGTTGATTGCAGGGTTTTTTTTTTTTTTCCCGGTACTGGGATTTAGACCCAGGGACTTGTGCTTACGCGCTCTGCAAGTGCTGGACCACTGAGCTACACTCCCATCCTATTGTTTACTTTTTGAGACAGCATCTAACTAAATTACACAGACTGCCTCTGGTCTGGAACTTGCGATACTCCTGCCTCAGCCTCCAGAGCCCCTGGGATTACATGCATGTGCCACTGCGCCCAGCTGATTGCAGTATTTTTTAAAACAATTTCTTGACCTTGATCTGAAAATGTACCTGATCTCATAGAAGCACATTGTGTCTTAATATATGCCTGAAAAAGAGCTACAATGAGTTTATTCACTGATTTGTTTTTGATCTGGTGTGATGTTCTGGTTGGACATATTGCTTCATTTTAATTTAGTTTCTTAGGCTAAAGGAAGTAACATACAAAGGAATATGGATTACATTGCTTAATAAAAAATGAATTTTTATATCAATTTTCACTTAATTTAATATCTAAAGTTATCTTAAAATCTTACAATTTTTATAGTTATACAACATCTAACATTTTTAAAAAAATAGCTTCACATATTACTGTGCTTTTTGAGTGATTAGATTTATTTAATTAAAATGTTTATTTTTAAAAATTAACACTAACATTTTGGAAAAACAAGTTGTTATTTATAATGCCAAAATGAGCAAGAATTTAATGAATTGTTAATACCCAAACCCAAAAGCCAATCATCCAGCAACAACATACACCATTATACTCTAGACAGAAACATCCAACAATAAATATTGCTACTAATATTAATAAATTTATCATACATGCATTCTTTGC
This sequence comes from Pedetes capensis, assembly GCA_007922755.1. Classification (NCBI taxonomy): domain Eukaryota; kingdom Metazoa; phylum Chordata; class Mammalia; order Rodentia; family Pedetidae; genus Pedetes; species Pedetes capensis. Next base: position 39,046 of record VMDO01008548.1, read on the forward strand.
AAAGGTATTCTGTAAAATATAATAGGTTTAATTTCAAAGAAATACAACATCTCTTACACAAACAAGACAAATAAAGAATAGTTTAATATAAATTTTATCTGTAATGTTAATCATACTTTCTGGGTGCTTCTAGGAAATGTTTAAGTTCTCTAAGATCCCATTTGAAAGTTTTCTGCTGTCTAGTGATATATTTTTAAATATATTATAACCAAATAGAATATTAATCAATAGACATTTTCCAGATATTCTCCAAATATCACTAAAAATGGTGCAAATTTTCAAATTGTTCTTAAAAAGGATTTAGAATGTTTACTAACAAAATTTATAAACATTGATATTTCAAGGTGCTCTGTACTCATTTGTGATGCATTTTAGATCCAGGTTGGAAGCTTTATATTATTTATTACTCTATTACTTAGGTAAGATGTAGCTTAAAAGGGAAAACTGGCCAATCATTTTAAGGGATTTTGAACTACTTATAGACATTTTTGAATATACACAAATTGCCTAAGTGGACTATTTGAAAGTGCTCTACCATGGAACTATATTTCCAGCCACATCCCCCATTATTTTTACTGGAGTTTAAGAAATAAATATTTAATGTAAATGGGTGCATGTCTTAATAAGAAAGTAACCCAAAAATATAAAATGTGTTTGAAATATGTTAATTACATTACTAAGTATATATTAATTCTGTTTTAATGTTAATGAATTATTTTTTAATAAAAATTGGCATAATAGCACTAGAAAAGTCTTGTGAGGCAGGAAATTATTTTATAGAAATACCTTACACTAATTAAAAGAATTTCATAGGGCTGTGAGTATAGCTCAGTTGTAGAGCACATGCCTATGATGCATGATTCCCTAGGTTCAATATTCAGCACAACCAAATACAACAAAAGAATATAACTAAAATCATATGGCTAATAAAATTAGAAAATACTCTGAAAACTCTGAATTACATATTTTTTCAAGTTTGTTAAATGCAGCTTAATGAATGAGACAAATTACCAATAAGTAAGAAAACAGCAAAGATATTAAAGACAGATGTTGTTAGCTGCTGTTGATTTGGTGTCCAACTCATAACAACCCTATGTACAACAGATGAAGCACTGTTAGTGCTTCTTTGCTATTCATAAGCTTTTCAATGGCTGATTTGAGAATGGTTCTTTTCCCAAGCCTAAGCACCTCGTGTTCCCAGACAGTCTCAGATCCAAGTACTATCCAGGTCCGAACTTGCTTTGCTTTCTAGATCAGAAGAGATTGGATGCCAAGGTGGTATGGCTGTAGAGAAATGAATATAATAATATATAATAAATAGCTGTCAACAACAAACATGACTTCCACAATTTAGGAATGTTGCATTAATATATTTCCCTCATCAAGATAATACTGGTGGTATTTTATATCATTTTGGTAACATTCTTTGAATAACCATACTGAGAGAAAAGTAAATTAGCATTGTGTATATGTATGTGTATGTATGGTATTTGGTGGTAGTGTTGGTGCAGTTAGTGCCTTCAAGTTGGGTCCAACTCATAGTCACACTTATAGGGTTTTCAATGGCTTACTGATTTGGGATTGACTTGGTATTGGACTGCCACATCCTTCTCCCATTCTTGCAATGTTGGGGATCAAACCTGAGTCCACAGAGAAGAATGTGTGTGTGTGTGTGTGTGTGTGTGTGTGTGTGTGTTGATATGTATGTATATGTTATATATTGTAAATATGTACTATTAAATAATGTGAAATGCTAATAAACTTTTGATTCTCCTCGAATTTACTCAACCAAATACTGGAATATTGTGCAGGGAAAAATAAATAAAAGGAAGCTTAAGAGTCATGCTTGTATTAGGTTTCTCACAATTCGTTCTATTTTACCTTTAACTTCTATTAAGCCTCACTTTGAGTTTTATCTTTTAAGTTAGTTAATCAAAAACCTTCACCTTTGTCTCTAAATCAATACATCTTCCAGTAGGAAATGCATTCTACTTTTTGTTTTTCTGAGTACTACTGCATTACCTGCTCCATTGTTTTAATTTTTTTTCTGATGATGGGTTTTCCATATTTCCTTCTGAAAACTTCTTCCTCATTGAGTCACAAAAACATAACTTTCTGGTAAGTTTGAATGAGTCTTTTTTTTCAATACTTTGAAAACATACTCTGCTTTTTCTTATTTACGTGTGTGGATATTGAAAATATAGTAATTGCATACAAAAGTTAATTCCTCAGAAGCAGATAATATATGACATTTAAACATAAGAACTCATGAAAAGTTTTGAGTGAAAATAATAAAATTCTAATACAAATGATTTTACATTACAGTTCGTGGTTAAAAATAATGATTACTACCATACTTGCAACTAGAAATATTGTTACATTATTCCCTTTTAAAATTATAAGCAAAGCCAGGTGCAGTGGCATCTGCCTTTAATCCAAGCAACTTGACAGGATGAGACAGAGCTGTTACAAATTCAAAGCCAGAGGGAGCCTGTTTAACATATCCAGACCCTGTGTCCAAATTAAAAACAAAAAGACTGAGGTGCAGTTCAGTGGCCAAGAACTGCAAAATAAATAAAAAATATTTTAAACAGATATATTCTTTTATACATTCATCTCTTTTCATTTTATTTTTGTTCTGCTGCTTTCTAGCTATTGTTTGAGTACAGTCCTCCAATGTTAAAATCAAAGAACTCAAAAGTTACAACTCATAATGCCCATGTTTTCAGAAAGAAATTATATTGATCAAAAAACATTTTATGAGTTGTGCTAAAATACAAGGTTATGTTAATATTTTAGAGTAGATATATTATGAAGAAATGCAAAATCAAAATATAGAAAAAGAAAACATAATCAAACAGGAAGACAAGACAATATATATAATGAAGGACCTAAAAAACATGGAAATAAAGGAGAAAATAATGATTATCTACTTCTTTGATCTGAGAGGGTTTGTGCCCTTGGCGTTTGTTCTTCCAGGTCAAACAGTCAACCAAAACTTTTACTATCTGGAAGTTTTGAGAAGATATGTCATACCTTGTGAAAGAAACTTACTCAGTGGTGGCAAATAAGTGACTGGTTCTTCCACCATGACGGTGCATCTGCCCATCTTGTACTGAGTACAAACAGCTTTTGACCAAACCAATGTGTCCTTTTTGCCTCATCATTCCTATTTACCAGATCTCACCCCTCGTGACTTTTTTGTTTGTTTCCCTAATTGAAAAAAGTTCTCAGAAGGAAACATTTTGCCAGTCTGAAGGAGGTACGAATGAAATGAAAAAAATATATATCAGAAGCACCTAATGGTATCAGAATCAATAAGTTCAGAACCTGTTTTTAGCAGTGGGAAAAGTCTCAGTAGGTGAGACTTTTGCATCAAACAGGGAATACTTTGAAAGTGACCAATGTTTGAACATGTAAAAATAACTATATGATATTTATAAATAAATTCCATTTTAGAACGAGGGCACAGTGGTGCACACTTGTAATTCCAGCAACTTGTGAAGCCGAGGCAGGAGAATTGCATGTTTGAGACCAGAGGCAGTCTGCATAATTTAGCTACACACTGTCTCAAAAGGTGAAAAAAAAAGGGCTTTGGGTGCAGATAAGTGGTACAGCACTTGAAAAGCATGGAAATGAGAGTCCCTGGATTCAACCCCCAGTACCACAAAAACTTCAGTTTGGGGGTTTCCCCCTTGTATATCAATATTGATAACACTGTTTCTTGCTGTGTTCTTCAGGTTTTTATATTCCCCTTACTCAAAACACAGGCTTTTGATGAAGAGCCTATACCATTTTGATTTGAAATCAAATGTAAAAATGTTTCTGAGGATGAGTAGTATTTTTTATAGTTTTACAGAAGTAGGAGCACTGAAATTATCCTGAAATGATTTCACAAATAGTATTATTGCAGCATTCAAAAAGATACAAGCAGAAGCAGAAGAAGGGGAATTTTCTAACAGCTTTTCAAAAAGCAAGATTGAAAAATGCAAATGCAAAGGTTTTTGTCATTACTTTTTTCCAGGAGGAATTGGTCAATTTTTTTTCTATACACAGATGACCTATTATTCAGAGGACCTAACAAAGCATAAGATTGTGTGATGTTAAAATAAAGAAAAAACCATATGCTACATCCAAGCGTCTAAGTTAATATTGTTTAGACTCTATTAATAGGTAGCAGGAACCAGAAGAAAATTCAAGAAAAATATAGAAAAAGCCTCATTCTGGATACAAGGAAATATAATATTGTATAGATGATATCAATACAAATAGTAACATGATGAGCTGCATGAGGGGAACCATCTCTATTTGATTTCTTTACTGGCCAACTGCTCAGAGCAAGGGAGACACATCATGTGAGTGAAAGAATGAATAAATAGGGATAAGGATTTCCTGTCACAGCCTTCCTAATCTAAGCCATTAGATAAAACTCAGTAGAACAAAGGTAACACAAAAATAAGAGTCAAAGATGAACCTAGGTAACCATAAATAAAAGATATTTAAATTGACCTGAATAAAAAGAGACCATGAAAGTGTGGCAGATGTGTGGATTCTGAATATCATTATCAGATGATTTTTTTATTTAACTATACATTTTTCCATGTCACATTTGGAGTTCAGTGATACCTAATTCAAGGTCAGTTTCAATTTGTCTTTAACTTATAAAATTGTTTTATGGACATAAGTTGTATGGAAAAACAGCAGACATGCTGAGGAAATAGTTGCTTTCAAAGATTAAATATTGACTATTTCTATTTCTCATGACAAGGAAATCAAAATCATTCACTGTGCTTTGCCCAAAGAGATGTTAGATCTGAGGCATCCACATGCAGGGGCAAAGTTTAGAATATTTTCTTAAGGACTCACACATTTGCTATGGCATGCATAAGACTGACATCTTGCCACTTTAATACTTCTGAGATAAAAACATTTTTCTATTACAAAAAGACATAAAAGACTGCACATCATATTCCTTTTACAGGGGCAAAGAAGTTATTCTCTGGAATGTAGAACCATAGTTATTCTCATGTCATAGGGAACAGCCCCAAAGGGCAAATTTGAAGGGATGATATTTGAGATCTTTTGCTGAAACAAATGCAAGTCATTGACCTCTTGCTGCTACTTCTACACTTTGCTTTCCAGTCTTCCAGGGGTGAAATACTTCACACTGCTTGCAGGTTGTTGGAGAGAAAACACTGTGAGAAGTTTTGGTACTTTTTAACTTTCATTGTTGTCATTGTGAGGTGCTGTTGAGTTGGGTCTGAACCATAGAGACTCTATGTAAAACAGAACAAAACACTACCCCACACAATGCCATACTCAACACTATTGTCAACGATTTTCTGCTGTTCATGGGTTTTTGATGGCTGATTCTTTCAGGAGTGGTCTGGAACGTCCTTTTCCTAGCCTATAGTGTGTGATATACCCAGATAGTCTCCCAATCTAAGGACTAACAGTTCTGACTGTGCCTAGCTTCCAATATGATACAGGATCTGATGCCAGGGTTATATGGTGGTTGACTTGTAACCTTTAGGGGTCTTTATTCCATTTGGTGGGATTTTATTCTTACTCCTCTGAAGGAGGATCTTGCTGACCAGATACAATGCAAGTAGAGGAGTGTGGGGCAAGTGCCTCCCAGTCTGGCTCAGATGTTCAGATGGGCAGCACCCCATGCACACACATACTAAACACAATTCGCTTGGGACCCTTGGGTGAAGGGTGCAGACTCCTGCAGCCCTTGGGACACCTGCAAAGATGGGAGAAAGGAAAAGTTTCTGGAGCCTTTGCTTTGCAGGGACAAATACAGCTCTTTATTTCTCTGCCCTTTATCAGGGTGGAGAGAAAAACCAAAGCATACAGCTTTAAGTGCTAGCAGCTCTTACACAGTCTCAAGGGCAGATCCTTCCATGTTGATGGTCTCGGCAGAGAGTGAGTTCTGTCCTTGTTGATGGTCACAGTGGGAGAGCTTTCTTTCCTCACTAAAGGTCAGGGCAAAAGAGTGGAGAGAGCTGTTTCCTCATTGGTGGTCTGGGTGAAAAAGGGGTCTTTCCTTGTTGGTAGTCAAAGGTCCAGGCAAAAAAAGGGGTCCAGCTGCCGCAGTGCAGCTCCTTATATAGCTCGTCCATGGAATGGCCTGAGCCAATTAGCTTTGAGTCCAATTGTCCAATCATGTTTGGGGGATTTGTGGAGGGTTTTGTCCAAATGTCCAACCAATTTACTTATATTTTCCCTAGATTTCTAATTTACAAACCAGATCTTCAAAAGCTGTTTTACCAGTTTTGGCTTTTTTGCCAATTTCCTCCCAATTTCTCCCTACACAGGAGGGAACATTGGTGTGGGAAAATGAGATAGGGAGAAGGGGGTCATGGTAGCATAATGGAAGGGAGGAACATGAACAATGTACAATGATATAAATATATAGAAATGACATAATGAATGCCATTAAGTTGTACACTAAAATATTACTAATGTAAATCAGAATATGGATGTTCATAACTTTGGCTGGTATCTTCAACTGTAATACAAGTTCTTTATGGATGGAAACTGTCTTGTCCATTCTCCAGTTTATTACTTATTCCTACAATAATGGCATATATTATGCATCAATAAGTATTTGTTCAAAGGAGATTAGGTAGATCCTGGGGTTTTGCATCACATTAACTCCCAATAATAAGACAGTAAGCTTTTTACTAGCCTGCAGCTGTAGCCCTGTGGAATCCGATCCTGTCAGATCTCGGAAGCTAAGCAGGGTCGGGCCTGGTTAGTACCTGGATGGGAGACCACCTGGGAACACCAGGTGCTGCAGGCTTGGGAGAAGGACCTGGCAACCCCCTCCCAAAAATCAATCTGCCATTGAAAACCCTATGAACAGCAGAGAAGCACTGACAATGGTGTTTCCCCTGTTGTGCAGAGGGTCGCTATGAGTCAGATACAGACTCGATGGCACCTAACAACAACAACAACAAGCTTTTTACTGGTCTTCTGAAGTTTGTTATTTGCAGTTTCTATACTTGATCACTTATAAATACTGATATTGATTTTGACTTGCTGAGAATAGTAATTATCGTTGCATGACAAATGCTTACCATAGTGTCTAACACACAGATATTACTTATAAATATTGGTTGAGGAAATAGTCAAATATATGTTGTCTATGCTGAAGATATATTAGTCAAGATAATTCACAGACTCAGCCTGCTTAAGTAAAAAGCCTAAGGTTTGCAAAGTACTATGTGTGTTAAATGCCAAAAGCAATACTTTAAAAAGTATAAGAAATTATAAGTGAAAATATGGAGCTCTGTATGGGAAAACATTAGAATGATGGACACAGAGAATAAACACTATTATAGAAATTCAAAGATGCACTGAAGACATTAGGCAGGGGAAGACAAGGCGACTTGATTGGGAGGAAGATAATTTGAACTTGGCTTCAGGAAGTGCATGAATTTGCATACAGAGGAAGAAGAAAGGTATTATATTAGGGACTAGTGTTATTAGTGTCATGCTGTCTCTAGGGCACTGTGCCTCAGGTGTAATTTCCTTTTCCAAGTTACCCAATTAAGCCATGAACTTTTTCTTAATTGAGGACATGTGGAATTCTTTGTTTGGAATATACTTTTATTCCCTCCCTTCTCCTTGATTCATACCAGTTTCCTTTCAGTTAGCAGCTGAGATTATTTCTTTATAACAACTTTCCTCTATTTTATTTCTCCCCCTTATTCCACAAAATCACTGCCTTCACCTCATCAAGCAGTTTCTCCTTTCATAGCATCTCACAAAACTTTTTGGGACATTTAAAATGATTGTAATTAAATAAGGTAATTAATTTTTGAGATGTTGTTTATAGTCTCATTTTATCACTGGACTGTTTGTTGCTTGTTTGAAGAGATTTTGTAACCCAAATCAGCAACTAGAATAATAATTTTGACAGAGAGGAAACTCATTAAATTCTTTTTAAATTAATAAATGAGCATGATCTTTCTAATGTACAGGCCCAAAGATGCCAGTGTGCTGAAAATGTTTGATTGCTTTGAGATTCACAGCATCTGAGATGAAATTTGATTGCCCACTGTGGAAAATCTTGAAACTTCTGGATGCTCTGGGTGACTATAACCACAACAATTAAAATCCAAAAGCCAAATAAGTTTCCTGAAAATAGCTTATGCAAGAGTATTTTTATTATTACGTTAGAGGATAACCATGAAACAGGTTCCCAAAGGTGAGCTTCCCTGTGTCATTGAGATAAGCCAGTAGTTCCTTATTAAAGTACTGTTCCTTCAGCTAAAGATTGCTTAACCTGTCACAAATAATGTGTGTCTAAATCATTTTGGTTTCTTACAAATGACTGAGTTAATTCTGCTAATGACAGAGCTCAGTGTCTTTCTGAGCTAATGGCTGACTCTTGTTTAAATTGCTATCAAGGACATTCATGTGAGCCATTATGTTTTCATGCAGGAGACCTTGCATGAACAGTGGATTCTTATGTTAAGCCACCTATGTTTTAACTGAACAATTGCAGAATGACTCGTTCTTTGTTCAGATTTTAGAGGAATTTATGTTGCCTCCATTCATTCCCCCACCTAGGTTGCTATGTGACTTACTGCCCCTTTTTCTGCTTCTGTAATCACCCAGCCTTGTTTTGCCTTTGTAAGCCTGCCCATTACAAGAAACTTATAAAAAGACTGAGCTTCCTTTTTTCCGAGCTCAGTCTTTGGAAAGGATTCCACTGGGCCACATAAGCACTGGTAAAATACAATCTTCTGAACTTGCCTCCAGGTGTCACCAGCCTCATTTATTCCACAACAAATAGACAATTCATGATTCATTCTTGAATACTGAACAAAGATTTCTGTCTGCTGAATTCTCTAGGTCACTATATCTGTCTGGCCCTTACCATCTGTCAGTCTCACTGTATGTTTTCTCTCTGTCATACCTATTTGCCAAGCAAATACAGTTCTGTGTGGCTAAATCTCATATGTTCTATGTGTACTAACATTTTTTCTTTCTTACTTTGTACTACCTCACCTCCCCAACACCTACAACACATCTGCTATGGCCCACAACATATTTTTACTGTTTCACTAGTTATCTCTCTGTTTTTGCTACTGACCACAATGTACTCACTCCCCACACTAGTCAATCACAACTGGATCTTAAATGAGAGCAGTTTCATCTCCCATATTCAAAAGCTTTAGGGGTCTAGAGGCATTACCTCCAATTTTCAGTCTGTACACTAATTACAAAATATTACTTTTCCATCTTCTTGAAATAAATAAATAAAACATAAAGCACAAATATGTTTTTCTCAGAAGTTCTGAATCTCTCCTTTTATATTTATTGACCCCACTCCCTTTTGTTGTGGCCATGTAGGAAGCTCCTGTTATCCAGTTCCACTCACTGAATACTTTTCAGTTAAGTCCTAGTCCTGTTACATCTTAATGTCTGTTATCATCATGGTGAATCATTGTCCACACAGTGCAACCAAACAATATCCAGCTTTAAAGATTAACAATCCATTCAAACAACAAAACTGATTTCTTCCCTCCTCAGTTGTTTTCCTACCTACTTCTAAAAATGTTTTTTAGTTCCAGAGTCCATCTCTCATTAGATTTTTGTTATTGCTGTTTTCAGTGCTTGAGTGTTGAAACAAGAACCTCACATGTACTTTGTTAGTCCTCTCTCACTGGGCTGCACTTGCAGCCTATCTTTTATTTGTTTTACTTTGAGTGGGGTCTTCCTAAGTTACACAGGCTGCCTCTGGCCTCAAACTTACTTCAACTCTATGATCTTTACTTGAGTCAATTGGATGCATTCAAAGCATGGTGCCTAGATACTTATTCATACCAGTGTCTTGTCTTCTTTGAGATCAAGTTTTTTGGCTTCTTCACTGTGCATCATGTAAAAAAATGCTAGGTCAGGTCTGATCTACCCTGAATAAAACAAAGCCAAGTAGTCTTAACAGGAAGAAAAGTTATAGTACAGTGGGACAGATAAATTCACTTTATGAGAAATAATACTGATTTTGTAAATTTCCCACAGAACCATGACTGGACACTTGCTTAGTTTCACATATAAAATATGTAAAGAATCCATAGAAAGGATTACCTAAATCAAAGGTATTTGTATCAAATATTTTTCAATTCCTGCAGACCTACCACCTTGGCTTCTGACCTCCCTCAGATCTCAGGACCTAAGCAGGCTAGGGCCTGATTAGGAATGGGTAGATAGACCACCTGGGACTCCTGGGTGCTGTAGACTTTAGAGAAGGACCCAGCAGCCCACTTTCAAAACAATCAGCTATTGAAAACCCTATGACTAGTAGAGAAGCACTGATATAGTGCCAGGCATGGGACAGGGTAAGGAGTGTTTCAATCTGTTGTACATAGAGTTGATATGAGTCACACCTGACTCAATGGCATCCAACAACAACAACAAGAACAACAACAACAACAACCGTTTCTCAGTATCTAGTAGGACAGACTACTACAATATCCAAACAACAGTTTTTCCATCAATAACATACATTTAAAAAGTAGGAAAATAAATAAAGAAGACAGAAAATCAAAGCAAAGGAAAAGAAGATAGAAATATACACTTACATATAGCAAGGGCCCCTGCACTTAAATAGGGAAAGTAAAAGGAGAAGGCTACATCAATCTACCTTTCTATCATCCTATCCCACTTCTCCCATCCTCACACATCCCATACACTGTACCAAGTATCAAACAGAGATTTCTTTGTTGATGGTAATTGTTTGCCATATGAACTTTCCAACATAAAAGACTATAGTCATATGCACTAATTTAACACTTTAAAGTTATCTGAGGTAATTAGAAAATTGTATTTTAAATTTTATTTAAGTTCAATTTACTTAAATTTAAACTTATGTAGCCACTTCTGGTTAGAGACTGTCATATTGTTCATACTGAACAGCACAGATGGAAATTTGTCTGTTTCATTGCTTCCCCTCTCCCATCTAACTGCTTATCTCTCAATAGTCAAGCTGAGTGTTTTCCTTTCATTATCTCTCCCTGACTTCCTCTGCTTTAGATAACTTTCTTTTGTATCTCTAATACTTACTATAGAGTACAGAACATATTAAATTCTCAACAATGTTTATTATGCAAATGGTTGAGTAGGCAAAGTAAAAATTAATACTCTAATTCTTAAGCATGTTTTCATTGCTCAAAAGTGTCATTAAGAATATCAAATGATCATTTTAAGGGTGTAGAATTTATTATCTGTCTAGGAAAAAAGATATAATTTGTTGCATGGTTGATTTTAAAATTATCCTGAAAATTCTATTAAAATTATCTTAATCTGAAAAAAATATTTTTAAATAGCACATTTTAAGGAAAAGGAAAAAAAAATTCTGAAGATATCACAATGGTAACTTTTTGAGTTGAGATATTAAATGTATTTATTCATTTTGTCCAGTAACATTTTATACAGAACTACCTAGATGAATTGTAATGCTTGCTTCATGAACATAGTCATTTTTTAATTAGTCAGAAATTCCATATATAGGAACTTATCCTAAGGAAGTGATAATAGAAAAGGCAATAATCCTATCATAAATGATATTTATTTTGGTCCTGTTTCTCTAAGAAATTGTTGCAACAACATTTATAGAATGCTTAAATAAATTATTATGTTGGAAAATCATTCAGTCATTACATTAATAAACCTAATGTGTTAGTCAACTTTATATGCCAACTTAATTGAGCTAAATGGTGCTCAAGTCATGGGAAAACAATATTTCTGAATGTGATGGTTTCTGGAAGAGATTAATCATTAAATTACTACATTAAGTGAATATATCCCCTCATCTAATCCACTGAGGTACCATCTTTCTCTTCTTAAGCCCTTGTCAGAGGTAATAGTTCTTGGACTTTCAGCCTGCAGAATTCTGAGATTTACACTAGTTCCTACCCTGTAGCTCTTGGGCTTCAAAGGCATGGGAGTTGTGCTGTAGAAACCCTTGACTCTGAGTCTTCCAAACTCAAAATGAACTACTCCAATGGCTTTTCTAGCTCTTCGGTTTGCAGATGGTATAGTATGGTACTTCTTGATTTCTATAATGGCAAGAGTAATTCTTGGGACAGTAGTATGGTGAGAAATAAAAGTTTAGTAAAATAAAGTTTGAGTAAGAAATCTTATTTATGGCAGAGTATTTTAACATTTACTGTAAACATGAATAGCATTAGACTTTCTCAGGTAGTTTTTCAGTGAAATGCTTCTCTTTCATTTTTCATATAATTCTTTGAAAATCAATCTTAACTCTTACATTTCATGCAATTCTGACTGATGTTCTTTTTAAACGTGTTTGTACTGAAACTTGAAATGATAAAACAGACAACATATATTAATAAAACACATCTTTATGCATACAGTCAATAGGACCAATCAAAAATATTTCTACTTATCTTCCTTTAATGATGTGGTAGCATCATCCTTTTTCTCTTCCTCTGAAGTTGAGTATGGCTATCTTACTTACAGTGACCAATAAAATATGCATAGAATTCACATGTACATTGCAAGATTAAGATGATTATTTACTACGGTTATCTCCTATGTAGAGATGAGTTTGGAAGCACCTGTCAAGATCGGCTCTTCTGTTAACCTCAGTTCACAAATACCTATGATGAGAAGAATCCCTCTAACAAACCTGGCACATCTGTTAGTTTTTGTTTGTTTGTTTGTTTGTGTGTTTATTGGTGGTGATGTTGCTATGACAAATACCTGAGAGAATTGAAAAGGAAGAAAGATTTATTTGGGCTTACAGTTCCAGAATATTCAGTCCATGTATAGCTGGTTTTTAATTCAATCAATCAGGCCTCATCAGCTAAAATTTCCAGTACTTCCCAAAATAGTGCTACCATCTGGAGACCAGGTCTTTAACACATGACTGTATGGAAGATATTTCATATTTAAACCATAACACTGCACTAATGATAGAAACATGAAGCAAACTTTAGTTTTATTAATACACTGAGGCTTCAGACTCAGATACATAATTGTTTTGGTCATCTCTACATAAACTGGAAATAGCAAACTTTACCAACATAAGCAAACATGCAGTAATGACCTCATAATAAAAAAATCTCCCAAAGTACTTCTTAAAGAAGATAGCAAACTATGAGTCAGTATTTTCATTGATTTAGGAATTGTGTAATGGAATCACAGTCACCTAAAGCTTACTATAGAAAACAAAGAATGAAAATAAAACACAAGAACTCCATGAAAATTTTCTTCTATAATGTTCCTATAAGCTTTCTTTAGCAATATCTGAACCAAAGTGAAGATTTAATAAATGTTAGCAAATAGGCTGTCTTATGAATTGTCAAAAAGCATTTATGAATCATAATTGTTTTTTGTTTCAATTTGAATTCATAATCTGTTATAAAAAACAGCTTCATAAAGTAAATGGGATATGGAAAACCAAGAATTAAACTTTTAAAGACAGACTCCACTAAGAATTATTTAACAGAGTAATATGAGTTCATATGTAACATTTAATGAGAAAAAAATGGGCAAGCAAGCATAGATAAAGTCATAATAAATAGATTTCCAATTACTTTATCAGCTTCACCAACCCTAATAAAAACAGAATGGCTTCTGGAATGTAATTCCAATTGTGGATAACATTCTTGATTTAATATAATTGATAAAATATCTCAACCATAAAAATGAGAGAGTTTAATTAAAAGCAAGCTTGTGTAAAATGAAGTTCATGTTCAATAGGCAAGAAATTGGACATATCATTGAAGAGATTAGGAGCAACAAATTGCACTAGGTTGCAAAAATTACTTTCAGGTGATAGAGAAAAGGAATAAATACATGTTGGATTTTTGAATATGTTCTGAAAATTTTACAATATTCTCAGTATATGAGAAAATTTTCAAAGGAGATAATTTATGCTAGAACAGAGCTGAGCTTGACTTTGAGGCAACAAAGGATTGAATTTAAATTTAACAGAAAGGTAAATCACACAGTATTCTTCCCAAGTGTCATGCTTAGGGCTAACAAAGAAGAATTAAGCCTCCTTTCAATGAATATTACCAAAAAGAGCCAAATTTTAGAGAATAACCCTCAGAAATAAAAGCTCACTTGGGTGGTGAACTCTTTCAGAAGATGGCATAGGATAATGGAGTTTGAGGCCAGTCTGGACTAGCTACATAGTGAGACCCTGTTTCAACAAAGCAAAGCAAAACAAATTAAATTAAATTAAATTAAACACAATTTAATGAGGTATAATTTTGCATTTGCCAGTTCTTCTTTTCATTCGTTATTATTTGTCATAAAACCTTTACCTATTTTAAACTCTTCCTAACCCTTTCTTTCTCCTCCATCCTAACAATAACAGTAACAAATATGATGTAGTAAGTAGTAGGTATGGTGTAAATGTGACATAATAAGAAAATTATAGAATCATAATTAAATGCATAATTTTAAAGTGAATTCTAAGTTTGGTAGAAAATGATCATGGATGGCCGGGCCTGGTGGCGCATGCCTGTAATCCCAGCGGCTCGGGAGGTGGAGATGGGAGGAACGCAAGTTCTAGACCAGAGGCAGTCTGTGTAACTTAGCAGGACCATGTCTCATAAAGTAAAAAAGAATAAATGGGCTGAGGGTGCAGCTCAGTGGTCCAGCATTTGCAGAGCATGCAAACACGAGGCCCTGGGTTCAACTCCCTGTACCACCAAAAAAGAAAAAAAAAAAGGAAAGAAAGAAAGAAAAAAAATGATCATGGGTGGATAAAAGTTCTGTGATAATAACATTAAAATATGGAGAAAGTAAGATAAAATTAATGGATCAATGTTAGTATCTGAGTTTGATAAACACATTGTACATTTTTATGTAAAGAGTAAAATTTTTAGGTGGTTGTTGTTGTTGTTAGGTGCCGTCAAGTCAGTATCCGACTCATAGCGACCCTCATAGGGTTTTCAATGGCTGATTGTTTCGGGATTGCCTGGGAGTGGATTGTCAGGTCCTTCTCCATTTTTATGGTGCTGGGATTTGAACTTGGGACCTCAGAGACTACAGCGCATCGCTCTACCAACTAAGCTAAATCCCAGCCCAAATTTTTAGGTATGAAATGTGATATCATATCCTTGCTATTATGAAAAGCGCTGCATTGAACATGGAGATGCAGGTGTCTCTGTGGTACGATGACCCATCTCCTTTGCGTAAATTCCCAATAGTGTAGTAGCTGGGTCATATGATAGATCTATTTTTAGTTTTTTTGAGGTACCTCCATATTGATTTCCACAGTGGTTGCACCAATTTACAGCTCCACCAACAATGTAAGAGTGTTCCCTTTTCCCTGCAACCTGGCCAGCATTTGTTGTTGTTTGTTTTATTGATCTTGTCCATTCTTACTGGTGTAAGGTGAAATTTCAGAGTTGTTTTGATTTGCATTTCCCTAATGGCTAGGGATGTTGAGCACTTTTTCATGTGTTTCATGGCTTTATGGACCTCTTCATTTGAGAACTGTCTACTCAATTCCTTTGCCCATTTGTGTATTGGGTTGTTTGGTTTTGGGGGAGTTTTTTTCTTGAATTCTTTATAAATTCTAGTAATTAGACCTTTGAATCAACCAAAGTGCCCCTCAACAGAAGAATGTATAAAAAAACTATGGTATATATACACAATGGAATACTACTCAGCAATCAAGAAAAATGAAATAAGGTCATTCGCAGTAAAATGGATGGAATTAGAGAAAATAATTTTGAGTGAACGAACACGAGCTCAGAAAGAAACAACACATGTTTTCACTCATATGAGGGAGCTGATTCAAAATTACAAGAAGGCAAAATCCTATTCAAAGGTTGGATCATAATAAAAGGGGGGGAAGATAAGAATAATGTCAATATAAATGGACTAGAAATCGCATGTAATTGTTCTAACAAGATAAAAACAAAGACCACTACAGGAAAAGTTTCTATCTTAAACAGAACTGGAACCCAAGGACATATAGAAAAATGCTACTAAGTAAGAGATAGAGAAGACTTAGATGGGAAATTTAGATGGGAAAGGTGGGAGGGGGAGAACCATAGGGGAGGGTAAGGGGTAACCTATATGAATAATGTTTATCAAAATGCATATACGGAAATGTCACAATGAAAAGCATGTCAAAATGAATCACATTAAGATGTACATTAAAAATTTCTAATAAAAAAAGAGACGTGATATCTGCAATTTGCTGTCAGTTAGTGTAAAAGAAAGAGAGGGTTGGTGGTAGCAGCCCCTCTGGCTTGGGAGGCCCATGCTATGAGACTCAACTGCTTGAGGGAATTTTTCTTTGACCTGGACAACATGCTGGTTCACATTCCCAGGGCAAGCAGAAGAGGCATGTTGGAGTACATGTATTACAGACCTTGGACATCACACTGGGAAGAAGCAATCCATAAAAGGTGGTGCAGGCAATAGGAAATTGGATGAAGAATGTTACTTCCTGTGGAAATCTACATGTCTGTGCATATGACCCTAGCAGAAAATGTCAAAGCCATGCTTACTGAATTTAGCAAGGAGGTCTACCTGCTGTTGTTAACCAATGGCAACAGGCAGACAGAGAGGGAGAGGATTGAGCCCTATGCCTGTCAGTCCTACCTTAATGCTTTCTCCTAGGTAGAGACCAGAAAGAAAAGAAGGAAGCCTTTCCATATTTTGTCACTGCTGTGACCTCTTCAGTGTACAGCCTGGGAACTGTGTGATGGTTGATCGCACATTACAAACCAATATTCAATATAAAAGACTACCAATGCTTACAAAAATGCCTGGGTTACAAATCAATGGTATTTGTATCTGTTGAAGAAATTAGTTAAAATTTAGTTATTACTGAGCATATCAAAGAGAATCATATCTCTTATGAATATACTTCAAATTCAAAAAAAAACAATTTGGAATTACTACATAAATTTAGAATTAAAATTCAAAATGCCTGGCACATGCCTATAATCCCAACGGCTGGGGAGGTGGAGGCAGGAGGATTGCAAGTTGGAGACCAGACATAGTCTGTATAATTACGAGAGACTCTGTCTCAAAAAAATAAAGTGAGAAAAAATGAGTGGGGCATGAGGTCAGTGGTCTAGCACTTTCAAAGCATGTAAGCACGAAGCCCAGGGTTCTACCCCCAGTACCACACAAAAAAAAAAAAAAAAATCAAAACCCCTCTAACACAGGATCATTTTTTGGAGTATGAAATAGTACAAAAACAAAACAAAACAAAACAAAACAATCCTATTATTTGATATCAGAATTTTGACAATGTTGAAAAAAAGTTATGCTAAGCTCTAAATATACTTTCATCATTTAGGAGAGAAAATTATTTTCAATCAATAAAGGTAGGAAATATAGGACTAAGTATAAAATAATTCTCAAAATAGATGACTAGAGATTACTCAACTAGATTTAAGGAATTGGGATTATTAGGCCATAAACAGTACTTCTGTCCTATGGAAGGAATGGGGAAATGCAATTTCTAAGAGACGATGTCACAGTGATAAAACAAGGAGAATGCAAAACCTGAGAAGCTTGAAAGCTCATAACTACTACTTCATTTTCTAAAAAAAATTAAATTGGATTTCAGAACCTACAGTCCCATGGCTGAATAAGGTAACATTTTAGGCCAGAGGTTTCTTGGTTCAACATTGTATTCACATGATTCTTCATTATAAAGTTGTGGATAGTGGATATACAAGGCTTAGAAAACCATAGAGTTTAACACATGCATAAACGGTTTACAAAATTATTCTGAGAGGTAACCACTAAATCAAATGACAATTCAGAAAGTTACCTCAAACCATAGAACCCCTGGATCTGTTCTTTAAATTTTCTTTGAGCAGTTCTGTTTAATTAATTTTTGAAGACATATTGCCTCATTGATGTTATCACATAAATTTAACCTTACAGTATGTGAACATTTGGATCTTTTTTCAAGGGGAGTTTGGTATAGTCCACTTGTAATTTGTAATTCATTTTAAAAACTTCCATTTTATGTCCAATATCCACTTCAGTTTGTAGAAGTACTCATTACTGCTAATTATCATGTATTAGGCAGATTTTCATTGCATGAGGAGCTGTCTCTTGGCTCTCTCCACTGATGGCTTAGAATTCCAGCTTCCCTTGTTTCCTAGTCTATTAACTTCCTTTAATTGCCAAAGTATTGCTGCTATTGCTTCCATTTCTTATATATCTCTGTGTGTGTTTGCATGTATGTGTGTGTGTGCATGCATCTCCATGCAGGGTTTAGCTAAATTGGTAGAGTGTTTTGTGGTGTGTTCTGAGGCCATAGGTTTGATGCCCAGCACCACAAAAATGAGAGAAGGACCTATTATCCCAATCACGAAGCAATCCCAAAATAATCAACCATCATAAGAACTATGAATAGCAGAGAAGGCTGACATGTAGGGGAGTGTTTCCTTTGTTTATACATAGGGAATAGACTTGTCAATTTATATCTTGTTGTTAGGTGTTGTCCAGTCAGGGTCTGACTCATAGTGACCCTATGTACAACAGAATGAAACACTCCTAGACTCTGTGCCAGGCACAGGATATTTTCTATGTTTAAGGCTCCTGATGCAGTCACTCTGTCAAACCATCCACTTGAGGGTCTTCCTTTTCTTCATTGACCTGACAGTTCCCCAAACAAGATATATTTCTGTAGGGATTGTTCCCTCTTGACAACATGTCCAAAATACATAAGACTCAGTCTAGTCATCTTTGTTTCCAAGAAACATTCTGGTTGCATTTAGTCTATAACAAATCTCTTGGTTTTTTTGGCAGTCCCTGATGTATTCCATATCCATCTCCAATACCATAAATCAAAAGCATCAATTCTTCTCCTGTCACTCTGATAAAATGTGAAGCATTCAGAACCATATGAGGTGACTGAAAATACCATGGCATTAGTCAGGTGCACCTTCATCTTCAATGTGACTTCTTTACTTTTCAACACTTAAGGAGGTCTTTTGGAACAGCTATTCCCGATGCAATAAATCTTTTTGATTTATTAAGGCTGCTTCTGTAGGTGTTGATTGTCAGACCAAGTAAAGAAAAATGTTGTACAACCCCAATCTTTTTGCTGTATATCATGAAATTGCATACAAACCCAGTTGTAAGGATTTTTGTTTTCCTGATGTTGAGGTGCAGTCCTTACTGAAGGTTGTCTTCTTTGATCTTATTCAGTAAATATTTCAAATCCTCTTAACTTTCAGCAAGCAGAATTGTGTCATCTACATAACATAGGTTGTTAATGAGTCTTCCTCCAAATGTGATACTGCATTCTTCTTCATAAAGTCCAGCTTCTTGGATTATTTTCTGGGCACAGAGTTTGAAGAGGTACGATGAAAGGAAACAGTCCAGACATATATCTTTCATGACTTTAAACCAGGTAATGTTTCCTTATTCTGTTTGAACTATTGCCTCTTGGTCCATGTTACAATTAATGGCTCTGGTATTTCCATTTTTCTCAGTTTTATTCATAATTTTTTATGACCCACGTAGTTAAATGCCTTTTCATAATCCCTAAAATAGAGGTAGACATCTTTCTGATTGTTTGCTTTGGGGTAATTTTCGTCTGACATAAGCATTGCTGTCCCTGTATCCACTCATCTTCTGAACCCAGCTTGATTTTCCAGCAGGTTCCTGTCGATTTGCTGCTGCAGTCACTTTTGATTTTACTTGTGTGTGATATTAACGATATTGTTCAATAGTTTCCACTTTCTCTTGGATCCTCTTTCTTAAGAATAGGCACAAATATGATCTCTTGCAATCAATTGACTAGGTAGCTGTTTTCCATGTCACTTGGCATAAACAAGTTAGCACCTCTACTGTTGCATCTATTTGATTTAACATCTCAATGGGTATTCCATCAATTCCTGAAGGCTTGTGTTTTACCAATTCCTTCAAGGTAGCTTCCACTTCTTCCTTTAGTACCATTGCTTTCTGATCACACATAACCTCTTGAAATGGTTGGTCCACCATGAAATACTTTTGGTATAATGACTTGTGTACTTCTCCCATCTTCATTTGTTGTTCCTTGGGTCATTTAATATTTTCCCTGTAGAATTCCTCATTATTGCCACTTGGGGCTTGAAGTTTTTCTTAAAATCTTTAAGCTTGAGACAAACAATAGTATATTCTTCCTTTTAAGTTTTCTATCTCCAGCTCTGCACATCATAATAATATTTGATTTTGTCTTCTCCAGCTGCCCTTTGAAATCTTTCATTTAGTTCTTTCATTTTGTCATATCTCCCTTTTACCTTAGCTGCACAATATTCAAGGGCAAGATTCAAAATATATATTTTTCTATATTTTTACAGTAC
>VMDO01008548.1:59472-83403 GCA_007922755.1 Pedetes capensis
TTTTTTTTTTTTTTTTTTTTTTTTTTTTTTTTTTTTTTTTTTTTTTTTTTTTTTTTTTTTTTTTTTTTTTTTTTTTTTTTTTTTTTTTTTTTTTTTTTTTTTTTTTTTTTTTTTTTTTTTTTTTTTACTTTTTTGAGACAGGGTTTCTCTAAGTTACGTAGACTGCCTCTGGTCTCGAACTTGCGGTCCTCCTGCCTCCGCCTCACAAGTTGCTGGGATTACAGGCATGAGCTACCATGCCCAGCTTCAAAATATCCTTGGATATGTAATTTGTTTACTTTCATTTTTCCTTTATTTTTAATAATCTTTTTGTTACTCATGAATGATGTATTTGATGTCATGCTACAGTTTATCTGGTCTTCACTCATTAATATCTAATATAGCAAACCTGCTCTTGAGGTACTATCTGAACTTCAGTGGGATATACTAGAGGTCATTCCTTAGCTCTTGTAAGCTTTTTCTACTTTTCTTTAGTTTCAATTTGAATCTGCATATGAATAGTTGGTGGTGTGATCCACAATCAGCACCTGGTCTTGTTCTGACTTTTTATATTGAGCTTTTCCGTCATCTTTTTCCATAATTGTAATTAATGTAGTTCTTGTATGTTTTGTCTGGTGAATTCCATGGATATAGTCTCCATTTATGTTGGCAAAAAAACACATTTGCAATGAAAAGGTAGTTGGTCCGACAGAGTTTTCCAACTACAGAGTCTTCTTTGTTTCCAATTTTTACATTCTAGTCAGTAGTAATTGTCAGTGTATCCTGATTGCATGTTTGATCAATTTCAGACTGCAGAAGCTGGTAAAAATTTTCCCTTTCTTCAGTTTTAGCTTTAGTTGTAAGTGTGTAAAATTGAATATCAGTCATATCCTTCCTTGTAGGTGTATGTTGTTGTTAGGTGCCGCCAAGTCAGTGTCTGACTCATAGCAATCCTCATAGGGTTTTCAATGGCTGACTGTTTCGGGATTGCCTTGGGAGTGGATTGCCAGATCCTTCTCCCATTTTTATGGTGCTGGGAATTGAACTCGGGACCTCAGAGACTACAGCGCAGCACTCTACCAAATGAGCTACATCCCAGCCCCCTTGTAGGTGTATAGACATTATTATATCACTAACAGCATTGTACTTCAGGACAGTTCTTGAGATGTCTTTTTTGATGATCAATGCCACCCCATTTCTTTTTACTTTGTCATTCTTAGCCTAGTACACTATATGATTATCTGAATCAAAATGGCCAATACAGTACCATTTTCAATCAAAGATGGGTAGAATGTCAATGTTTATGTGTTCCATTTCCCTTTTGAGAATTTCTAATGTTCCTAGATTCATACTACATACATTCCCCATTCCCATTATTAATAGATGTTTAAAGTTGTTCTTCCTTATTTTAAGTCAAGCCACATCAGCAAATGGAGGTGTCTGAGGCTTTACTCCATTCCCATCATTAAAGTCAACTCTACCCTGAGGAAGCAACTCTTCCTTAGGCATCTTCTGGGTGCCTTCTAACCTGGGGGTCTCATTTTATGGCACTATATCTGACAGTGTTTCTCTGCAATCCATGGGGTTTTCAATGGCTAATTGTTTTGCGAATGGGTTAGTCCTTTCCTTTTCCCTAGTCTGCCTTAATCTAGAAACTCAGCTGAAACCTGTCTGCCATGAGTTAGCATGTTGATATCTCTAGTACTGGTGGCATAGCTTTCAGCATCACAGCCACATACAAGCCCCTCACAGAATGGCAAACTGACAGACATGTGGGTGATTATATATACCTGTGTGTGTGTGTGTGTGTGTGTGTGTCCTTTTGTAAATCTTTCCATTTTTGTTACTACTTGGGTCCCTTTTTAGTGAGGACAGCAGAAAATATGTATGTTTTGTACACATTGAAAATATCTGGACTGAGTGTAGTGGCATAGGGACAGATTTTCAGTTTGTATTATGATGAAATAACACTGAATTTCCTTACCACCTCAGAGAAGTGAAGAAATAATTATATAGGACAATGAAGAACACATTTATAGTTACTTTCAAATTTTGAGGGGAACATTAGAAAGTTGCTCAAATAGGATGTGGAGGATTTTATGTATCTCCTAGTCAGACTGCAAAGGCCTCCTGCA
This sequence comes from Pedetes capensis, assembly GCA_007922755.1. Lineage (NCBI taxonomy): Eukaryota > Metazoa > Chordata > Mammalia > Rodentia > Pedetidae > Pedetes > Pedetes capensis. The sequence continues at coordinate 61,587 of VMDO01008548.1, forward strand.
AGAGGGGATGGGTATGCACATGTGTTTATTCATCACATATTGGACATTGAGTAGAGTCCTTAGTAGTGATCAAAAGGGAATCCTTTTAGGTATAGGACCACATTAACATAATTAAATGCTAATTTGGCCCCATCTATCAAATCTTTGTCTGCAGCTCTACCACTGTGGCGTCTGATCCCATCAGATCTCAGAAACTAAGCAGGATCGGGCCTGGTTAGTACTTGGATGGGAGATCACCTAGGAACACCAGGTGCTGTGGGCTTAAGAGGACTTGGCAACCCACTCTCCCCCAAAACACAATCAGCCATTGAAAACCCTATGAATAGCAGAAAATCACTGACAATACTGTTTCACCTCTTGTACATAGTGTCACTATAAGTGGGACACCAACTCAAAGGCACCTAACAATAACAATAATCAAATCTTAATAGCAAGCTTCATTTTTTAAAAACAATAATAGGGGGATGAAACCAAGGATTCCAAAACACTTTGCAAGTTTCTTCCACTGAGCTCTAGTCCCAGCACCTTTTTCACTTTTTTCTTTAAATCTTGAGACAAGTCTGGCTATTTTATGCAAGCTGCTTCTGGCCTCAAACTTTTCATCTACCTGCCTCTACCTTCCAAGTCACTGGAATTACAAGTGTATGCCACAGCACCTGGCTGCAAGCATCAAAAGTTTTAAAATATTTCCATTTAACTAGGTAGCATTCCAGAAAAAAACTCAAAATGTATTTTTTGAAGCTGTTCTTGTTGCTTTTAGGTGCTGCCAACTTGGGTCCAAAACACAGCAACATTACATACAACAGAAGGAAACACTCCCCAACAGTGTGCCATGCTTGGCACTATAGCAGTGCTTCCTTGCTGTTCATAGGGTTTTCCATGACTGATTGTTTCGGGATTGCTTCAGGAGTGGATTTCCAAGTCCTTTTCCATTTTTCCGATTGAGCCCATGGCCTCAGAAAGTGCAGAACATCACTCTATCAACTTAGTTAATCCCTAGCCCTATTTTTAAAAGTATAAATGTAAAATTCAAAATTTTTGTGAAGAAACCCATCAATAGGAAAAGACTGAAAACCTGACCAGATAATTGAAGACAGAGGTAAAAACTGTATTTGGTACTGGGAATATAGCTCAGTACAGTAGCACTTGGCAAGCATGCACAGGTCCTGGATCCATTACCTAGAACTGAATACTTTACTCTCCTTAAATAAAGGTGTTTTAACAGACAGTTTATCAAATGAGTTTGATAAGAATTTATTGGAGAGAAACATGAGAAAGTGAGAAAAATACTGACTTGGTAATTAAAAGACTAAGTTCTATATGGTCTAGATGTTACTATGCTAACACTGGAAAAATCTATTTCTGTACTTCAACAAGGAAACTGTACTTCAATATTGTATTCATTACATTTCCTCCAAATATACTAACCACAAAAATTCAAGAGCTTCCTGAAGCCCTCAATTTAATTGATATCACTTTAATGATGGATTTTCAGACCCACTCGGTGTGATCAATCAGATAAATACCCTACCAAGGCAAAGATGACTTGATGCTCTCATAAAACCTTTAAAATTGAAGTTATGTACTTTGTATGTACTTTTGTGACTGAGCTACCTCTAAGCTAGAAATATTTCTGAGACAACACACCTCTTAATAAAATGTGTTATGTGTAATAACTAATTATTTCTAAATACTGTGAAGATTTCCTAAGAGCCTCTGTGTCAACTGCTGCATTTGGAACTGTATAGATACTATCACAAGGCAATTCCGAAGACCCCTCAGCAATTGAAGAGTGAGGACTGTAAAAATAAAGGTAAATGCCTTTCTTCTATGAATTTAAACTTTAAACAAGAATAAGACTTTTAAAATGAGAATAATTAAATAAAAATTAAGAATAAAGAATATTAAATGCTGATTTGGGTATCACGTTTGTTTCTGAGCTCACTTCATAATCACTATGATAGGAAATTTGTCCTTGTGGAGTACACCACTCTCTTGCCAAACTTTCTCAGAAGTGCACTGCAGACTGAATTTCTTCCAAGCCAATATTTCTTCACTTCAACTTTTCATCATAGCCATAAGTATTGCAGTATAGTGAATTTTTTTTCTCCTCCTCATATTTGCTTCCCTTTATTATGCATGGCTCTTTCTCTCAATACATTTCTTGCACATATAAATTATATCTTGTCACCTGCTTTTCAGAGGAACTGGAGTAAAACAAGTGGAGCCAAGAGTGTCAGAGGAAGACAGACAATGAGATAGAAGGAGGAGATTGTCTCACTTGCCACCTTTCAGGCAGGTGGTGCCATCTAAATCATTAGTCCCTGCATCAATGTAAAAAATAAACAATTACTGCTACTGCTGGTGACCTGGTGAAACACCACCTGTAGGTTAGATGATTCAGAGACTTGAAATATGTAAGAGAAACACATACAAAGGCATGAAAACTGCCCAGTTACTGTTAAGTGATATGAATGAATTTAATGTTTTTAATAAATAGTTAAGGGCTAAATGAGAGAACCAGATGAGATGTTTGATATCTTAAAAGAGGCCTTTCTTTCCTGAAGTGGAAAAGTTGGAACAGATAAGCAGCAGATTGAGGACTTAATAGAACTAAATTTTTTTTAAAAGTTTAAATGCTCAGCCAATGTAGGTCTTTTGTTATGGGCTCAGGACCACGGTTAGGAAAATCTGAGACCTTGAAACATGGATGGAGATATCTGGGTAACATCAGCCAACCAGACCTGCCTAAAACCTCAGCGCTTGCGATGGCTACCTACTCTTCCCTGATGCTGCAGAGCCCTCTCAACTGCAAAGTAACAAATGTGTCCACCAGAAACTGCCCAATTCTCCTCCTCTATCTAAATTAGTTTTCACATCTGTGAAGAACCAGAAGAACATTTTTGGTTTGGATTCTGAGTAAGTTTAGGAGAGCCAGAAGTAGCCAGAATCAATTGATTTTGTGCATTTTCCAGGACACAGGATTTGAACATCCTGGCAAAAATCCACAAAATTGTGCAAAATCCTTCCTTCAGTTGTTCTTAGAAGCTTGGAGAACGACCAAAAAAGAGTAAAACAATGTGTGAAGGCCATGACTGACTCTAAAACAAGAAATAGTGAGGCCAATGTGGCCAGACTAGAATTATGTGAGAACAGAAAACTCACCAGAGCTCATATTCCATGGAAGGGCCTAAATAAGATAACCTTCATTAGGGCCACTAAAAATGCTTTAGTGAAACGGGAATCAGTATCCCAAAAAGTTCTATGGAAACTCTCCAGCACAGGCCATTACTCACATCAGGAGAGATGGTACAGAGCTGGTCTCTTTAATATCCAGCGTAATTGTAAGACTTCATGTAATAGCAGTCCAGTGTGCATTACAAGAAAGCACCTGGAGGTCTCAAATATCAACATTGTTAGAAAGGGAGCTAGTTGGGTTTGATCTGCAGAAAAGTAAAGAAATGATTAATAGAGTATGTTCTCTGTAGAGGCAAAAAAAAAAAAAAGAAAGAAAGAAAGAAAGAAAGCAGCCATCAAAGGTCTTCCTTAATGCTCACAACCAGATAAAAGGGAGGTTTGCAGGATAATTACCCTAATCCAAACTTGTGGTTCTATTACAATTTTCTTAGCTCTAATCCCTTGCCTGCAGGTAATGAGTACCATTTTCAGCTCAAGAACAACTGCAGTGGTGCAAACTATTTGTCTTATTACCTTTGACTATCTCTTTTATAAGTTTTTCCATCAGAAAGAGGCCAATAGACACCACATGGAATATATTTACCAGGCTTCATGTAGAAGATGACTTAGGTGTTTCCAAGGGATATGCTATGATGGTCATAAAGACACACTGTTTGGATCTACTGTGAGTTACACTGTTGACTAGAAGCTCCAGCAGATTACTTTGCGAATTCAGAATAGCACTGGCACCAGTACCATTTTTCCTTGCCTACCCTTTAAAGACTGAGCATGATGGAAATATTGATGTTGGACCATTGCTACAAGAAGTGCGATTCCTATAACAGGTCACTGTGATTGAATAAATAATTTACTTGAGGAAACTTTCTTGAGGAGAAGTAAAACAGTCTATGACTCTTATCTTTCTTCCTTCTCCTTATTCTTTGTAATTGTCATGCCAAGACATTGGTCTGAAAGATTTTCCTGTTTTTTAATGACTTTCTCTTCTTTTTTCATCAAAATTGTTTTCATCAATGAATCTCTTGCACATATAATTATGTCATCGCTTCAAGTCCTTATCAGAGGATCTGAACGGAGTGTCCTGGAACAGAAAGCAAGTCTTAAATATATATAAGGAACTGTATAACATGCACCAAGTTTAATAACTGAACAAAAGAATGAACATATATATATATAATTTGGGTAATTATTTCCATTTTTAACAACTATAAAAGCAAGTTAATGATATTACCTGAGAGAGCAAAAAATAACAAGATAGCAAAAGAAGAAACAATCTCTCTGCAGGTTTCTATCATTTAATCTTACATAAGAGAAACTTGAGAGATTATAAGTTTTAAGTATGCTGAATATTTTCAAAGATAATCAGAACGATCTAAGCAGAATATGAAAGTCAGTAATTGTATTTTTATACTTAGGAAATTTTTTTGAAATAGTATTTCTTAGAAACAGAATACATGGTGATGGAGCCCAATGAGGTGTTGTGATGACAATTCAACATTGAAAAGATCGTTATATATGGTGCTCTTGATTTATTTAGTTTGTGTTTCTTTTACTTCAAGAATTTTGAAAACAAAGAATAAACTCAATTATTAATGAAATGGCATGCTTAGCAGCTCTTTATAGCAGAGCTTTTAATGCTATAACAGTTGTTCTGGCAAAGCTTCAGGTAACTGTCACATAGCATGTGAAAAATTGCCTTTGGCAATTAACAAGTATTTATTAACTTTAGTAATCTTAGTATCCATAATTTTAATTACATATACATATATCAATTAGGAATGCAGAAAATTTAATTGTGTTACTTTGGTGCTACACTGTATGTTCATCTAAATACTATTTTGTTGTCAAGCTATTATTTAGACAGGTGTTGAGAGATTTTATTTAATTTTCTATTTTGTATATGTGATACAGTAACAAAGTTGAGTTGAATGTTATTCTATTATGACTAATGTGAAATTTAAAAATGATTGGATTAGACCTTACTAATGCCAATCAATGACATGCATTATAATTTTGAAGAAGACACTTTCAAAATACCTTTACTATTACAAGAATAATTTTGATGGATAGACAATAAAATACCATCAACTGAGAACTGAAAAAGTATTTTTCTGATATAAATTATGTATATTCATTTGCATCCTCTTTGATTGCACCATATGATGACTTTTGACTGTTATCCATGCCTGTTAATCTACCACCACAATCAAGATACAGTGCAATAATTCCATCATCCATAGAAGATTTTTCACTCCACTCCACAGTCCAGTTTTTCTCCCATTACAGCCATGGGCAGCTACTGAATCAAGAAAGTAATCCCATTTATAATAGCTACAAAAATAATTTGGCAGAAGGGCCTGGCAGCTCACTCTTGAAACAATCAGCCACTGAAAATCCTATGAATAACAGAGAACCACTGACAGTGCAGGGCATGGCATAGAGTTGGTGCGCATTTCTTTCTATAATATGCAAGGTCATGAGTTGTACCTGATTTGACAGCACCTAACAACAACAAAAATAAATCTGATACCTAGGCATAAATATAACCAATGATGTGAAAATTTTCTACAATAAAACTGAAAACATTTGATGAAATGAATTGAAGAGGACACACAAAAAATGGAAAATCCTCTCATAGTTATGGATTGGAAGAATTACTATTAGTAGTACGTCCATACTCCCATAAGCAATCTACAAATGTAATGGAAACACATAGCAAGACCAAACTGGTCTATCTAGTGAGACCTATCTTTAAAAAAAATGCATTAAGGAAGAAAATAAACAATAAAAAGTTCAAATAGAACAACAAACACCGTCCCAATAGCTCCAAATAAACAAAGCCATCTGAACCAAAATTAACAAACCAGGAAGCATGACTACAAAGCATTATATAAAACTGCAGTAATCACAGTAGCATGGTGTTGACATAAAGACACACATAGAGACCAATGAAACAAATAGAGAGTTGAGAAGTATACCCACACGTCTATAAGCAACAGATTTTCAACAAAGGTGCAAAGAATGTGCATTGAAAAGAAGGGTGTTCTCAATAAATGATGCTGGGAAAATTAGATAGCCACATGTAGAAGAATAAAACTAGACTTATATCTCTCATGATTTACAAAAACCAGCTCAGATGGATTGAAGGCCCATGTAAGAATTAAAACAACTACAAAAAGTTCTAAAATAAAACATAGGAGTAATGTTTTAGGACATTGGAATAAGCAGGGATTTTTAAGCATAGGAAAAAAACCCACAAATATACATCAAGGAGACTACAATAAACTAAAAATCTTCCTTGCTGCAAAGAAAATAACAGAGTGAAGAAATAACCTACAGAACAGGAGAAAATATTCTCAATCTGTACATCTGACAAGGAGCTGATACCCAAAATATATAACATCTCCATAGCAACCCCCTCTAAACAATCCAATTAAAAATAGGCAATCAATCTAAGTAGACATTTCTCAAAAGAAAACATATGAATGCCCAGTAGATATACAAAACATGCACATTGTAACTAACCATCAAGAAAATACCAATCAAAACCAAAATGAGATATCACCTCATTCCACTAAGAATTGTCATTATTGAAAAAAAAGAGAAAAAATGCTGATGATGATGTACAAAAAAGGAATCTTTACACAGTGTTCATGACAACATAAATTAATATGGCCATTGCACAAAACCATGTGGGGGTTTCTAAACAATTTTTTCTTCATTGTTTCAGTACTCAGAGTTTGAATCCAAGACCTCATCCATGGTAGGCATGCACTCCACCACTGAGCTGTACCCCAGTCCCTTTTTAAATTTTCATTGTGATATAAGGTGTCCCAGTTTTGCACAGGTGACTTCTGGACTCAAACATATGATCCTTCTGCCTCAACCTCCCAGGTTGCTGGGATTATAGGCATGTACTATGGTGTGTGGCTATACACCACATTTTCTTTATCTACTCATCCATTGATGGAAACCTATGCAGATTCTATGCCTTTGCTATCATGAATAGTGCCACAACAAACATAAGTATGTAGATACTCAATAGGAAGCTGATCTCAATAATTTTGGTTGTATACCCAGAAATGGTCATTGCTGGCTTTTATGAAAATTCTATTTTTAATTTTTTGAACAAAATCCATAATGATTTTCATGGTAGTTGAACAAATTTATATTCCCACTGGCAGAGTTTCAGTGTGTCTTTCCCCCCATATCCTCATGAACACTTTCATTGTTTGTTTGTTTGTTTTCTTGGTGCTTGCCATTCTATCATTCTAACTGGGGCAAGAAGGAATCTCAGTGTAGTTCTGATTCACATTTTCCTGATGGCTAAAGTTGTTGAACTTTTTTGTTTTTTTTTGTACTGAGGGTTGAACCCAGGGCCTCATGCTTGCATGCTTTGCAAGTGCTGGACCACTGACATGCACCTCCCTGCCTATTTTTTTACTTTTTGAGACAGGGTCTTGCTAAATTACACAGACTGCCTCTGGTCGCGAACTTGCGATCCTCCTGCCTCTGTCTCCTGAGCTGCTGGGATTATAGGAATGAGCTACCATGCCTGACAAGAAGTTGAACATTTTAAAAAAATATACTTATTGCCCATTTGTACTTCTTTTAAGAACTATCTGTTTAGTTCATTTGCTCATTTATTGCTCATTTGCTCATTTATTGCTCATTATTGCATATTGCTCATTTTTTTGCTTTTGTTTTCATGGTATTTAATTCCTCTTGATAAAAAAATCAGACTTTTGTAATTTGTGTATGCTGATATTCATCAAAAGGTTCATTCTCTGGATCAGAGACAGTGATGTCAGAATATCTATAATTGTCACTAACATCTGGCATTACAGAAGTTGAACTGCTAGCCTCTGGATTTGATGGCGCCTCTACTGTCTTTGTAAAGTACACCTTCACCTTAAAATTTGGGGGAAATAATGGTTGGCCTTGTCTTTGTTTGCTTTGTCAAGATCATATTTGTTAAAGTAAGTACCAGATATTCCTTGTCATTGTCTGCACCTTCTATCCTGCAAATACTATCTATCAATTTCTTGATCACATAGACTTCCATTTTCTACTTTTTCTGAAGTGTCCTCTAGTCCTGGTATGAGGAACATATTTACCCAAAAGTGAAACATTTTGTCCTTTTTTAGCATCTTGTTCTGTTTGTGGAAGAATTCTACTTTGATGTCACCACAAACAGGCAATGGCTGAGGGAACTCAAAGTACATGAACTTGTCTTCTCATTGCATGGGTCCTGAATTGGAGGAATATACCTTCACCTTTAGCTGGCAGACCACAAACTGAGGATTGCAAGTTCTGCCATCGAACACTGGAATAGTTTCAAACATCATCTTGTGAAACAACAGTGCCACTGGTCTATAATCCAGATGATTCTTTAACAGGTAGCTATAATAATACAGATAGCGCCTCTGACTGGGAATAGTTACTCCCTTTTTGTCTCTGGTCCTTACTTCCCCATAGAAATCAAGGGCCTCTTGTGCCTTTAAAAATTTTCCCTGATGCAATAAATATGCACAAATCATTACACCAGTCCATCCCTTTCCAGCTTTACAGTGAATTGCCACAACATGATAGTCTTCACTTAGCCATTGGTCAAGATCTTCATAAAAGGGTTTTATAAGTTCTAGCTGTGGTGGGTTATGGTCTTCAAAAGGATACTGTGCAACTCTGCAGTTAAATTTGGCAGTGTCATAATGTCTTTCAGCACATAGATTGTATATCTTGTAATGGTTTTATGCTTTGAATCCAAAAACCTTACTACATCATCAATATTGTTCTTGTACACAGGATTACTTCCTCTCCTGTTAATTTTATTTTTTTTTTAATTCTTTATATATGTGGTTGTTGGGATTAGGAGCCCTCCAGTAAGTCTCACTTGTAGCGACCCTATGCACAATGGAACAAAATATTCCCCAATTCTGTGTCAGGTACAAGATCTTACTTATTTTTAAGCCCATTGTTGGAGGAACTGTCAATCCATCTAAGTTGAGAATTTTACTTTTTTGTTGTTGTTGACATGCCACTTTCTCAAATGATGTCCTTCTCCACAGATTGGTACCTCCTGACAATATGACCAAAATACGTAAGGTACAGTATAGCCATCCTTACTTCCAAGAAGCACTTTGGTTACACTTCCTCTGAGATGGATGCATTGTTTCTTTTGGAAGTCCACAGCATATTTGATATTCATCTCCAGCACCATAATTGAAAAGCATCTGGCAATACAGCCATTTTCAACATATTGTTTCTGCTGATCCAAGAACATGAAAATATTTTTCATCTTCTGGAGTCTTCTAAAATTTATTTCTTCAGGATTTTAAAATTCTCACTATAGAGGTCTTCAATATCATTGATTAAATTTTTGTCTGGATTTTTTTGGAGACTATTACAAATGAAATTATTTCTCTGGCTTCATTTACCGTGTGTGTATTATTGATGGATAGTTTTAATTTTTATGGTTAGGACTACAGTCAATTTCAGATATATTTTCTATATAATGTGACATCCTAACAGATGATATTTTGCCCTCCTTTTGGACATCTAGTTGTTTCACTAAAATTTGTGAAAAAGACTTTATTTCTCCCATTAAATTTCCCAGCATTTTTTAAAACAGAAATTACTTGGCCATCTACATGTAAGTCTATTTTTGGAGTCTCTATTCTTTCATGGTTTTATAGCACATGGGGGTTGAACTCAGGGTCTCACACATACTTTGCAAGTGATCTACCACAGGCTACACACTCAGCCCATTTTCCAATTTTTATTTTTGAGACAGGGTTTCACTAAATTTCACAGGCTACCTCTGCCCTCAAACTTACAATCCTCCTGCTTCTGCCTTCCTAATTACAGGTATGCACCATTGCACCCAACTTGATCTATTCTATCTTTATATCATTGCTATATGGTGATTTCTATACTTTTTTACTTAATGAGGAAGTGAGGTATGTGTTTTCCAATTTTTTTATTGTTTTCAGCAGTTTGGATCTTCTAGTATACCTGTTGTTCTTGTTAGGTGCCTCCAGTTGGTGTCTGACTCATAGCAACCCTATGTACAACAGATGAAACAATATTGTCAGTGCTTCTTTGCCATTTGTAGGCTTTTCAATGGCAGATTATTTTTGGGAAGTTTGATGCTGGGCCCGTCTCCCAAGCCTACAGAGCCTGTTGTTCCCTGATGGTCTCCCATCCAAGTACTAACCAGGTCTGACCCTGCTTAGCTTCCAAGATCTGACAAGATTGGGTGCCACTGTGGTATGGCTGCAGAGGTAATACACCTATATACCATAAAATTTAGAGTCAGCTTGTAAATTTCCACAAAGAAACCCACTGGAATTAGTATTCAGGTTAAATTTAAACTATGGTTCAATTTCAGAAGAACTGTCACTATAATAGCATTATACCTTTAACTAAATCTTGTATTTATAACAGGTTTCTGTGATTTTCACTGTACAGGTCTTATATTCCTTTTGCTAAATCATTTTTAACTACTGTGTGTTTTTCCTTTAAAAATACAATTCATATATATTCATGTTAAAATTGTTGGCTGCTAGTATTAAGGGACAATTAATTTTTTTAAATATTGGCTGCATATTTGATAAGCTTTCTAAATTTACTGATTAGTTGCAGTGTAGACTCCCGCCCCTGCTTCCTAAATCACTGGGATTATAGGTATGTGTCACCATGCCCACTAGTTGTTTTTTCTTTTCCTTTTTTTTTTTTTAATATACAGTGCTTTCTTTCTTTTTTACTTTTAGTGTTTGGATTTCAGTTTTGAGATGAGATATAATCTTATTTATTTCAACTTGATTCAGATAATGACAAGGTAAAAGGAATGAAAGTAGTAAAGAAATTTTTCCAGTTTCCTTTCCAAGAAACACTGAACCACGTCATTTCAATGACTTGAAAGAGTCTGAACAGTTATCATTTTTGTATTTCATAATATTGTCTTAAAATACATAAAATTACGTTTAAGACAAATTTATTGTCTAACACAAAGTATTTTAAACATTTTAGCCAAAATATTTCAAGATATTCAGAAAAACATACATATAGCAACTACACTATAAATTCTGTCTTTGAGAAATACTTTACTTGCTTGGCACTGGTATTGCTTTTGGCAGGTCTATAAAGAGAACACATAAATCTGCAGAACTTGGCAGTGCTTCCTTTTCTCCCTCTACACTCTATGCAAAGGACCACTGCAATCTGTCTATGAGGCCAGTTCCAGGAAGGAGAATATAATTACAGTGGATCCCTGGCCAGTTCATTGTCTGCTACCTTACCTTGTTATTATTGGACAGTATTTAGTATTCGAAGAGACATTCAGGGTGAACTTATCCTGCTTATATCTTTGCTAACCTCGGTAGCCACAAAAAATTCAATGCTCATAATTTATGCTTCATTGATTTTTTTTTTCCTACCCCACCAGCTGATGATGCACACATTTTTTTCTGTGATCCTTGGAACTCCTCATATGGCTTCAGTAAACTGGTATCTCTCTTAATGGCTTGTTTGAATCCTTTACCTTTGTAACATCAACAGAAATCTGACTGCAATGTGACAACACTGTATTACATGAAAGTGCAATTTTATAATATTTCTCTATAAGGAAATTGCCATTTTGTTTCTTATTACCCTTTGCATATCACTATTATTCTCTCTCCCTAATATCTTCCTTTGACCTTCATTTCATTGTCTGCTACCTTACCTTGTTATTATTGGACAGTATTTAGTATTCTTTTATTTCCTAATAATTCTCTTTCTTTCTTTCTCCATATCTCTTTCTTTAATTACCTGTTTTTTTCAGGTTTAAAACTTTTTCATCTCCTATGACACTCACTCCCTTATCATGGTACAACCATTGCTTCATTTTTATATCCAGCAATTTTCCACCTTCCAAAATATTAAAGTAATTTATTTCTCAATTACTGTCTATTTTCCTTCCATTTTCCTTACTGAGTTAGTCCATTCAGGCTGCTATAATAAAATACTTATAATATGGTAGTTTATCAATAACAAACATTTATTTTTTATAGTTCTTTAGGCTGAGAAGTCCAAGATCAAGATATCAGGTGAAATATTAGTAAATATTAGTAAACAAGATAATATTAGTAAACAAGATAATAGTAAACAAGATATCAGGTGAAAGCTGGTTTACTGATTTATAGTCAGTATTTATTGTTGTCGTTGTTGTTGCTTTGTTTTGTTTTGTCTCTTTTTTTTGTAACAATCTCACATGGCAGAAAAGGGACGGAGCTCTCTGGGGCCTCTTTTATAAGGAAGGGCACTAGCCCATTCATACGAACTCCACTGTGATATCCTTCTAACTTCCCAAATGTCTCAACTTCTAACCCTTCTAGTTGGGTACTGTTCTTTCACATATGTGTTTTTTTGGAGGAGTACATATCTCTCATCTTAATAACCAAAATCCAAATAATAAAAAAGTTTCCTCTATAGCATTTCCAATGTACTATATTTTCTACTGACTATCTTCTTTTTTCCATATGCTTATTTCGTTTGCTTCCTGTTTTACATTCAGTGATACATTAATAAGGGGAGTGATTTATCTATTCTCTGAACTTCATTGCCTCTCTGTGTGTGACAGAACTCAACTAACAAATCTCCAATCTTAGCTCCATACTAATATCATTCTCCTTTTTTCTCATGGGTATAGAAAAATATTGAAGGAACCTAATTGGTCTCAACTTAAATTTACAACCATATGGGTCCAGAGTATAGCTCATAAATTCTGCTATATTTAAACCGGTAAATATGTTCTCCCAGACATTTTTTCACACATTGTGCATCCTCAAATGTCCAACCTACTCTAAGGAGATCAAGGAAAATCAGAAAAGAATTTTCATATATTTCCAGTACCAAATCTACCAAGTAGTCTTTTTTGATACCCTTATATTTGGCTTTCTTCTTGAATTGCAATGGATATCCTTAATATTAATCTAGGGGGATACTTCTATTGTGCCCTGTGATTCCTCTTTCTGCCTTTTCAAAACATAGGCATTAATGTTATTCTATCTTCTTGTCTGTCACCATTTTTTTCTCTCTACTTATTTGTTACAATTATAATATTCTAATGCCAGAATGTTTGAAAAATCCTTTCCTGAATCCACACTTTTGCCTGGCTACCATTGCTCCTCTGTTCCTATTACTAACAAACTCCTTAGAACAGTTGTCCTTATTTATAATCTGTACTTCTTCCTTTCCCATTCATCCTTAAACTCATGCAATTATACTAAAACTGCTCTTCTTAAGACTAGTAGTGTTTAGGCCAAAACACTTGGCGTTATTGTTTTCCCTTTCCACTCTATTTTTTACATCTAATTTGCTAATAAATATAGGAAAATATTGGTGTTTTCCCCAAGTCCATTCTAACCCAAACTACATCATGTGACATTTGAATTATGGTTGTAATTCCCCAATGGGAATTCCATTTTCCCATGTACCTATTATTCAAATAATAACCATTGTAAGTGTTTTTAAATGACATCAAATGATGCAACTCTTCAAAAATCCTCCAAAAGCTTTCATCTCATGCAGAATAAAATTTAACTCCATTTGTCCAGAGGCCTATAGTATAGGACTAGGCACCTCTGATCATTTTCTCATATAATTTAACGGTTTCCACTTGATCCCTCCATTTCCACCAACCTGTCCTCCTTGTTCTTCCTTGACCACACCAAGAAAATTCTAATTGTAAGATACTTGCACTTATCATTTCCAGCACTTAGGCTATCCCAAGGTATTACTAAGATTGGTTTTGGGTTAAAAAACAAAAAGTGAAAGCAAATGGTTTCTATTCTAGCAAAAATCTGGAGAAGGGTTATAAACCAAGAAAATATTGGCAAGAGAGGAAAAAGGATTTGGAGGATAATTGGACAATTTGAATATAAAATGTGAGGTTTCAAACTTTGAAGTTGTGATTAATTAGTCTTCCCTGATTTGTCTGAATTTTCAAAATTTCCCAACACAGACCTGTAGATAGTATGATGATTTATATCTCCAATATATAATCTACAACTACAGAAATGGTAGAAAAGTGGGAATCTGTCATAGCAAAGATTCATAACTAAGCAGATGGTGTTTTGTTGGATTTTAATCTATTCGCATCAAATTAACATATTTTGTTTGGGGCTACATGCTAAAGAAACAGAAAGGAATTGTAAAGCATTTATTCTAAAATAGTCAATCAAAGATTTTTTTAAAAAAAATCATCTATTGTTGACTCTGCTAAACCTCCTACATTCATCATGGATCTTTTCTTTAAAAGTGTAAATCTCAATCATCATTGGATCTTTTGCTTTGCTTAAATGCATTTCTTATTGAAATTCTATGATTAATATGAAAATCAATCAATTCAAGTCATTACATATTTACGAAACATGACTTTATGATATATTAGCTAAAGGAGCACTATAGAAGTTCAACAAAGCCAAAGAATACTACCTAAGGACCTAAAATAAACAACAAAGAAATTCAGATATATAAAAAATCAAATAAAAAATTTCCCAAGCCAGTTGTGGTTTAATTGACTACCAGAATAGGTCAGAACCAAACAGGTTTTGGGGTGAAGGCTGGCTTCTTCCTTGGCTGAAGTTTATATTCCATGTATTCTAGGCTAATGTGCATTTCCAATAGTTACTTTAATTTTCCAGTTTTTAGAGTTTTATTTTATCCTCTGTCTATATTCCTATTATTGTATTTTATTATTAATATTATAAGGATCAGATCCAACTTGAGAGGATCCAACAACATTATTATCATCAATATTTTATATTTTAAGAGTATCTTAAGGTAGACTAGAAGTATATCACTGTGCTCAACCTATCATCTTGAATGATAAATTTGTGTTTTCTTTTGTTTAATTATATCCATATTTTCTCATGATACTCAAATACCTTCTCATGACTCCCACTACTATGTGCTAGTCACTTAATCTATTTTATGGAAATTTATTGTTAACAATGCAAAATAATGAAAGGGAATAACTATGGTATTTGTTGTTGAGGCTTCAGCTAATTCTCAAATGAAGAACAATATACCCAACAATTAACCACAAATCTTCCCTCAGTTCCTTCACACACACTACAAACTAAAGCATATATAAGAAATTACAACTCATCTTTTTCCTGTTGTAGCTGTATAATAATGAGTACCTGAAATAAGATAGAAGAAATTGAAAGGAGAAATCAGATTCACAGATATATTATTAAGATGATTTGGCAGGGTTTTGTATATTAAAGATATGCATGTTGGTAGGTCAAAGATAGTTGTACAGGTTTTGGTTTGCTTGTTTTTCTCCTTCTAACATATAGAATAGTAGATTATGACATCATTGATTGAGTTTGAAAATCATGTGATTGGAATTGGAATGATGGAGTCAGTTTATGAAAATGTCAATTTTTATGCACCTGTGTAACTCCTGATAAAAATGCCAAACTTTATTTACTATGATGAAAACTTGGTTTTATTTATAGGGTAATCAACTGTACAGATTTTCTGAGACTGTCCCATTTAAGCACTGAAGTTTCAGAATTTAGGAAGTCCCAGAACTGAGGCAGACTGGAAGAAAGGGTCACTTTACTTTTTAAATAAATACCAAGTTTTTATAAAGGTCATTTTGCTTAGCTGTTGACTCAAACGTTTTTCTGTTGAGCAAATCTTTTTAAACATTCCATTTGAGATATAATGTGATGCATATATCTAATTCAGAATGCAAAACTTACATTTTGTCATAACCCCATTAAAAAACTAAAAAGAATCATGTGAAATTAATATTATATTTAATATTATTGGCATAATCAAAATAAAATTATTTTAAAACATAATCAATATAAAATCATTAATCCAACCTTTTACTTTATATATACCTAAGGTTTAGTGACATATTTCCTTGTTAGCGTTTTAAAATGGTATGTGGATTTTATATTTCTATCCCATCTTAATTCAAATTAGCCACATTTCATGCACTGGATAATCACTTGTTGCTAGTAGTTATTAGAGTGAACATGGTATATTGGAGTAGCCTGTGAAAGAATAGAAATGTTCAATAGGGAATAACTGTCTAGGCACTGCAGATGAGTACATAGAAGAATAGGATATAGGATTAGACATGTAATTGTAGGTGTAGCTATAGATACAGATTTATGTTCTGTCTCACTATTATCTGGGGGACTTTAGATGAACATTTTTAATCTTTGGAAGTTTCAGATTATATCTATAATTGCATGTGGTTATGGTTTACATAAATGTGTCCTGAAGGCCTAAAGATTTGGTCCCCAACTCTGATGCTGTTGAGAAGTAGTGGAACTTTAGCAGGTGGGACCTACTAAAGGAAGTGTAGTCACTTGAGGAGTGCCCTTGCAGAGGATGTTGGTATCTTGGTCCTTTCTTGTCTCTCTTTTCTTCCCATCTGCCATGAGGTGAACAGCTTCCCCTGCCTTGTGTTCCTACTATAACTAAATTGCCTCATCACAGGCTCAAAAGCAATAGACCAATAGACCATGAACTGAGACCTCCAAAATCTGGTTCAAAATACACCTTTCTTCTTTTTAAGGTTATCTATGTATCTGTTATTTCAATGGGGAGTTGACTAATGCTCATATATTGAACCTAACACATACAGAGTATAGAGTAAATTAGTAAAAAAAGTTAAAGTATTCCATTATTTTAGCAGTTATCTTTATAAAATTGTGATTGTGGGCCTGGAGATGTAGCTCAGTTTTAGAATGCTTGTCTAGTATGAATGAAGCCTTAGGTTTCATCATCAGCACTGAAAAATTTGTATTTGTGAAAAAGGGAAAAGAAGAAGTAAATATGGTTGATGGTAGCTGACAATACATCCAACACTTCATGATGATGGGACAGCAGCAGAGCCTTTATTAATAAGCCTTATTTCCTATGACATAAACCATTTCGGCACTAAGAATTAAACAGACTGAATTATCACATTGGAAATTTAATAAGGGGTGTATAGAATCCATTTTGAACTACTTTTAAAGCCGGTCTCTTTCCTCTCCTCAAAATTGGGGCAGGTGATAATAACGTAGAACTTTCAAGTGCCATGTAAAAATGCATGAACTATATAGCAGCCACCATTATCTTCACACATAGTTAACAATTAATTCACGGTTTGTTGTTGTTGTTGTTGTTGTTAGGTGCCCTCAAGTTGGTATCCGACTCATAGTGACCCTGGCTGAGTGCTTCGGGATTGCCTTGGGAGTGGATTGCTGGGTCCTTCTCCCATTTTTGTATTGCTGGGAATTGAACTTGGGGCCTCAGAGACTGCAGCACAGGGCTCTACCCACTGAGCTAAATCCCAGCTTACGGTTTGTAGTAGTACAAAATTTATAGTATACAGCTAGAGAGGTGGCTCAGCACTAGAACTACATCATGCTTTGCCTGTGTTAGTTGCTGGGTTCAATCTCTAGCACTACAAATAATTATACTAAAAAGCAGTTAATATATTATCTTACTGATACACAAATCCAATTATATATCACTTCAGTCTTATAACTTTAGAGTTTCATGAGTCTATAAGAGGGTTATTTATTTTCTTTATTTGCTGAATTTTTGAGGCAGTACTTCATGCTGGACTGTTGCTTGTGATGGGAAATTCAAAAATATTTTGGATACCAATCTCTTCAGTGCAGTCTAAAATATATATATTTAATTAAACTTAGATCATTTTGTAGAGCATATTCTTAATAAATTCAAATCAATCTTATGCACCCAAATTTTCCAAGTGTTTTCTAATTTCTATGCACTTTGTTATATTCTGAAGATAAAAAGAAAGATCTGGATTTGACCAAGTATGTCATGTACAAATACAGGGCAAAGACACCCATAAAACACATTCATACACACACATTCACACACATATATTCCCCCATCTCCAAACCTATGAACTGAGGTGATACCTAATTAATTAGAGGATGACAATATAAAGGACAAAGAGAGATTAACTTTCCCAGGAGGCATATGGAAAACCTGCCATTGTGATAGACTTGACTTAATGATATAAAGTTTGTTAGCATTGCCTATGAAGAACATAAAAAGCCAGTTGTAGTGATAACTCACCATGCCAGGTGAGTAACCTGAACAGCACTCAGGGACTAGAGAACTGATTTTCTCTTGAGCAATGCACAGTCTTGTGTTCAAAATTGTACCTTCTGAAGTAGCTTGAAAAGAGGATGGAAATTTAGTATTGGATCATTTAGAAAAATGTCTGAAAGTAAAGGTTTCTCCATTATTTTACCTTGAAAAACATATGCTGTTTTGTCTAAGTTAGTTCATACTATTTTCACCCTGTTCAAAAAATAATAAACTTTTGAGTAGCTTGGAGAGGCCTACATTCTTTTCATCTTGTTCAATTATTTTACTGAAGTACAAGTAGCTGTAAGCGCATATATATGTATAGAAGAGCAAAGGTCATACCTTTTCTTATATAACTATCATATACCATACAGACTTATGCAAATTAAAACCCTCAAACACCTCTATGTAAGTCTTGTGTGTGTAGTATTTTTCCATCAGACCAGGCTCAGTTTTTAAAGTTACTCTTAATAGTTTTCTGTCTCTGTATTCCCACAAATTTTATTTGTGTGAATATTCATGTAAATAGATAAATTTTAGTTAGGTGCCATCAAGTTGGGTCCAACTTATAGAGACCCTTGTAGAATTTTCAATGGCTGACTACTTTGGAATTGCTTCGGAGGGGATTGCCCCATCCTTCCCCCATTTTTGTAGTGCTGAGAATCAAACTTCTCCTTAGAGAGTGCAGAGCAGCATTCTACCAGATGAGCTAAAAACCCAGCCCCCTCAAAATAGAGTTAATCTTAATGAAAGGAATGGAGTAGATCTCCTGAGACCTCCATTTGTTGCTGTGGCACAACTCAAACTAATAAGAGACACAATGTCTTCAACATCAGGCTCAAATATAAAAAGATTGTATGTATTACACAGTGTCGGATACTGTTTTGTTCTGTTATACATAGGATCACTCTGTGTAGGACCTGACTCAACAAAACCTAACAACAAGAGCAACAAATTAGAAATGAAAATGTTAAAATTTTCACATATATGTCCATATTGCTTTCAAAATTGTAATATTTTGCATTCAAACAATAGCATGATAAATATAAAGTCAAACATTTTGATCTGTCTCCTATTTTTCTTTTAGAAATTCTGACCAGTTCCATATTTTTTGTAAATTTAGTACATTTGATTCTAAGTGGAATATTACTGATCTTTTAAAGATCCAAATTTACATATTAATGCTTATCACTTTAGCTTGTGTATTAACTAGGAATTATAAATTTTCCTTTCTATCAGATAATTAATGCTTTCTAGCTATGTAAATAAAAATAGTTGATTATTTCACTACTAAATTGAAATGACAATCTTACTTTTTAAATATACAGATTGTGCTGGACTTCCTACTTCTAATGATTCATTTATTATTACACCTTGGGCCATACTTTAATATACCATTGATCTAAACTTTAGTAAACATCACACTGAAATAGTTTTCTGGTCTGAGGACAGATATTGTCCACACTTAACTTTGCAAAGGGAAACATTCAGTTCATTATCAGTTGGGAGCTTTATCTTTCATTCTGAGGACTCTGGAGATTAAAGAGGTAATAGTACTGCTCAGGGCAGTCTCAATGTAGTTTCCAAAAAGGTATAGATTTTATAAGAGGTTATCAAAGGAAGTACCCCTGAGCTAAAAACTGAAGCTAAGAACCCTTCCTCTCCATGGATTCTGTTTATTCTTTACTCAGAAGTTCTTAGAGCTGGGTGTAGTAGTGCATGCCTGTAATCTTAGCATTTAGGAGGCAAAGGCAAGAGGATCTTGAGTTCAAGGCCAGAGTAGGCTATTTATAGCAAGATCATATCTCAAACAGAAAATTCTTCCCACTTCACCTGGATTTCATGAAGTGATTCTTCAAAGATATCCCAGCTAAAAGTTTGTGTCCCATTCTACCAAGAAAACCAACATCTTAAACCTGGGGCCATAGTGCATATCTGTAATCTCAGCAAATCTGGAGGCAGAAGCAGGAGGATTGCAATCACTTGTTTACCATGTGTGAGGATCTGGGTTCTACCTCTCAGTACTAACAAGAAGAAAAAACCCCACCAAAACAAAAAATATATATACAAACAAAACCCAGCAGCATCTTTATCATTCTCTTGTTCTTGTAATGTGTTATCAGACAGTACTTTCTAAGAATTCCAAGATAACTTCTGTACCCTACCAAGTAAACGTGTAAATGTGTGCACATGTGTTTGTGTATGTGAATACTTATGTCCCCAACTATTTATTTTATATGCACAGTAATATGAATAACCTGCCTTGTTAAATGTTCTTGTTAATTGACCATTTGAGGGATGATCAGGGCCAGCACACTAAATTGGCTGGGAAATGCAGACTCAAGATGCTATTTATGTACCTCAAGAATAAAAAAGGTTTTTATTACTCAGACATGTATTTCTGAAGATAAAAGACAGGTACCCAAGCTGATACTGAATGGAAATAGCTAACAGAGTAGATGGCTGTTGGTTTATGTTTGGATTAGACATTAGATGAGAGGGCTTCCAGGAGAAATGACTGGGAGTTGGTGTGATTTGTGCTTCTCTACCTGTGCCGAGCAAAGGAGTGCTTGTCCTGTCTCTTGGGCTTGCTCAGAGTTGAGGCCAGAGGAAACAGAAAAGGAATGAGGTTTGAAGCTATCATTTTTCAAACAACAATAAGTAAGTTAGGCTTTAACTATACTTTCATCTCAGACTGATTTTGCACAAAACTTACATTACATTTTCAAAAATAACGTAGAAATATAACAACAAAGAATCTAGAACATAATTTCAGGGACAAATATTTTTATTATGTAACATTAGAACATGGAAGAAGTATATGGTAGTCCATTCCTGAAGCGATCCTGAAAAACAATCAGCCATTGAAAACCCTATGAGAGTCACTGTGAGTCGGACCTGATTTGATGGCACCTAACAACAATAACAAACATTAGAACAGTATATACATTACAAATACTAACCATAGCAGAAATTCACTCTTTCTATATGAACATATCCTTTGGTATTATACTCCTTTACTTCAAAAGTATATTCTACCAGGGACTACTCAGGAGAAAATAAAGTGAGAAATAGAAAACAATATCTATTGAGTGAGTACGTATTAATTACAAGGGATTGGATAAAACATTATTTGTTTAAGATTAATTTTTGCCTGGTGAAGTTTGTTGTTGTTAGGTGCTGTCGAGTCGAGTCCGACTCATAGCGACCCTATGTACAGCAGATCGAAACACTTGCCGATTCTGTGCCAGGCAAACCATCTTATTTATGTTTGAGCCCATTGTTGCAGACACTGCATCAATCCATCTGGTGGAGGGTTTTCCTCTTTTCCGTTGACCTGCCACTCTTCCAAACATGATGTCCTTCTCCAGGGATTGTTCTCTCCTGACTACATGTCCGAAATATGTAAGACGCAGTTTGGCCATTTTTGCTTCCAAGGAGCACTCTGGTTGTACCTCTTCTAGGACAGATCTGTTGGTTCTTTTGGCAGTCCATG
>VMDO01008549.1:0-83251 GCA_007922755.1 Pedetes capensis
TTCCCTTAGCAGTATAATGCAGTTCTACTATTGCATCATTACTTGATTGTTCTGTGCTAATTATCTTTGAGGCCACATGCAGAGATATTTTTCTATAAAAGAATTCTGAAGTGGCTACAGTTTTTTCAGTGTCCCAGTAATAACGTTTATTCTCAAATTGTATGTGCTTAAAATTATCCTTCTGTAGAATTTAGAAAGAAGCCTTCTTTATTTAATGTAATGATCACCTCTAGTATTGACATTTAATTTTGTTAGGTAGGTTTTTATCATTTGGCCCTGATGAGGTCTGCCTGTGACAGTTTTTCCCCTTGTTGAAGGTCTGCCAGTGCCAGGTCAGCAGTTACGTTATTACAGAATGAAGATATTAAGGGGGTGTTTGTGGTCTGATTCTCTGAACACTGCCTTATGAAATCTGTAATCAAGCAGGATCAGTGAAAGGGCTATAGTGTGTGATTGGCAGGTTTCTGGTGTCAAATTCATGAGCAGCCATAGCACATCTTATTTAAAAGAGCCATCCAGGAAATCATATGCTCCACTACTCAATGATGTACGCCATCTACCTGTTTTATATGTTTAGCTGTTGTGCCATTATAATGAGAGTTCCAAATCTTCTGAAGAAATAAAATGATACCTGAATTGTTTTAGTGGTGCTTTGGCATAGCTGGTATATATTGCAGTAATGATCTGCCCGACCAAGGGTAGAATAGGAACTAAGCTGATTTTTAAACCAACAAACACTATTTTGCTTTCTTAGAATTCTTTAAAGCATAGAAAAAAATATACTTCAAACAGATTGCAGTAATGATCTGCCCGACCAAGGGTAGAATAGGAACTAAGCTGATTTTTAAACCAACAAACACTATTTTGCTTTCTTAGAATTCTTTAAAGCATAGAAAAAAATATACTTCAAACAGATTCCCATATAGCCACTTGATAGTAGATCTTTGAATAATGTGGCTAGAGATTAGGTCACAGATTTCCCTTGTCTGCAAAGCATAGAATATGATACTTTCATGGTACAGAACAATTTATATATGAACTAAGAACATTGTGTTGGGCGCGGTGGCCCATGCCTGTAATCCCAGTGGCTCTAGAGGTGGAGGCAGGAGGATCGCAAGTTTGAGACCAGAGGGAGTCTGTGAAATTTAGCGAGACCCTGTCTCAAAAAGTAAAAAAATGGGCTGAGGGTGCAGCTCAGTGGTCCAGCACTTGCAGAGCATGCAAGCACAAGGCCCTGGCTTCAACTCCGAGTACTGGAAAAAAAAGAAAGAAAGAAAGAAAGAAAAAAAAAAGAACATACTTTGTAGATGGTACAGATTGAATAGATCAGCAACAAACTGCTGCATGTGTACAATCCAAGTAGATTCTAGTTCTTTAGCTTTTTAAATGTGCACTCTGATAGCAGATGACAATACTTACTCTCATTCTACCCACCAAAAACTCTACAAATCCAAATAACTGTATATTCTCATTAGGCTTGTACATTATTTGCACAAGAATTTCCATTCCTTTTGATAAATATATTATAATCACAAGCCTAATGAGAGTAGATATTCTTACTTTGTGAGGGAATAAGTTGGCACCTATATTTCAAAGTGCTCTAGTCCAGTGTTTAGCACCAAGAGAGTGTCCACTAAAAAGCAGTAAGGAGAGAATGATGCTTTGTAGTTGGGATTTACTATAGATCCAACTCTAACAGTGGTCCAAAACCTCTGGAGTACGATAGGTCTCCTTTTGAGAAATTCATTGCAGCAACATAAGAAACTTTTCATTCTTTATGGACACAAAAATGTTATTTTCTTTGTAATCTAGAAAGCACTTAGAGAAGGCAAACATTTATAAGGACACTGTTGATAAGCTATAGCACAACATAATATGTAGCTAAAAGTTATCTATGATAGAGAGCCTTTACTTTCTTTTACATTTTTACAATCTGTTTACCTCATGCCTATTATTTTGGTTCTTTAGGAGGAATTACTCATGACACTTTCCAAAAGGAACTCATGTGCTTTGACCCTGACACTGACAAATGGATCCAGAAGGCACCAATGACCACTGTTCGAGGTCTGCATTGCATGTGTACAGTGGGAGAAAGGCTCTATGTCATTGGTGGCAATCACTTCAGAGGAACCAGTGATTATGATGATGTCCTAAGCTGTGAATATTATTCACCTATCCTTGACCAGTGGACCCCAATTGCTGCCATGTTAAGAGGGCAGAGTGATGTTGGGGTTGCTGTCTTTGAAAATAAAATCTATGTGGTTGGTGGGTATTCTTGGAATAATCGTTGTATGGTAGAGATAGTACAGAAATATGATCCAGATAAAGATGAATGGCATAAGGTTTTTGATCTTCCGGAGTCCCTTGGTGGCATTCGAGCTTGTACACTCACAGTTTTTCCGCCGGAAGAAACCACACCATCACCTTCTAGAGAGTCCCCTCTTTCTGCACCTTAAGATCATCCTTACAACTAAGATGCAGTAGTTCTATCTTTGCGGTGTGTCATGAATTATCTTCTTTTTCCCCATTAAGTAGTATATATGTTAGGATTAGCCTACAGTAATTGATACAGGTATTGGAAAAAAAGACGACATTGATGTTACTTGTGCTGTTTGTTTGGCCTAGAATGTTTATAAAATGGTAACAAAACCATCTTGGAAATATATCCCATAGAAGCTGATGTTTAACGTATGAAAAAGGTATTGTCTATGAAATGTTTCTTCAGTGCTTTTTTAATGCTGTGTACTGGGTGTAAGGTATTTGTCATCTTACATTATAAGCCAAGTTGAAGGTGGATTATAGTAAATGTACAACTGTGCTCACTAGGCTTTAAAGTACAAAGTTTTCCTTTCATCTTTAACTGTAAGATGTCAAAGGGAGGCAGCCTGTTCCAACAGGAAACAATATCCAAAAGGTTGCCAACTCGCATGAGCTACCTCCCTCTTTTCATAAAGTATTTTTGACATATCTGTCAACCCACCTGACTGTGTGGGTGCATTGAGAACATACAAAGTTTCTCAGACACACAGGAGAAATAACTGAAATTCACCAATATTAGTTTGAAAAAAGCATGACCCCTCTGCTTATAAAAAAAAAGTTTGGGGTTTTTTAAGTGTGTATAAATACATACACACATACTTATCTCAAATACGAATTTTTAAAAATTGAGTGCCACATCAGATAAATGCGAAATTGAACAAATTCTAAAAAGAGGCTTCCGTTAAAATGGGAATTCAGTATGCACACGCTGAATGCACATATGTAGAACCATACTGAATTTAGGTGGATAAGGGCTAGGAATTTTGAACAACTAAATTTGTCACTTGATCAAATTTTATCCTCAAGAACTGTATTCTATTCCTTCTCCTTTGCTGTTGAGGTAACTTACATACTATATGTATTCTGTATACTCTCAGTTCATAAGGTTACTTAGCACAAAGTGTAGCAGCTGCACCTGGAGAGCTGCTTTTGCTCAATGAATTCAACTTCCATGTTTTATCCTTTTTTGTTCAATAAAAACATTTAATGTCATTTTGGTCTGAGGAATGTCATTATTGTATGATTTGACTTCCTTCTATTAAATATCTCTCTTTTGTGCAAGATTCACATGATCAGAATATAAAGCACTGAGCAGCTTGGAAGAGTGAATGTTTATGACTTTTATTTAAGAAAGAAACACTTTAGCCAGGTCTAACCTCATTGAGGGTTGTCTTTGAGGAGTTTGTGGAAGATACTAATTGGCTCTTTGGTATTCCCACAGCACTGCCAGAGCTTGCAAAAACTGTAAAAGCAGTTACATGTCTCTTCCTTTTTTCCTTCCTTCCTTCCTCCTTCCTCCTTCTATTTCATTACTTTCTTGTCTTGCTATGTTGTCCAGGCCAGCCTCACTCCTAGGCTCAAGCTATCATCCTGCCCTAGCTTCCTGACTAGCTGGGACCGTGCGTACCACCTCACTGGGATTGAGAGCAGTTACGTTTCAGAGGTCAGTTTCTCTGATCTCAAGAAGATCTATCCTGCCTACAGAGAAAGGATTGTGTGAAATGGCCTCAGAGATTTGTTTCTGATCTAGAATCCTAAGAGCAAAATGTTTTTATAAACAATTATTTGGGAATTACATTAGGACTATATTGTGATCTCTCCTACTTTATCTGCAAATGATCAAATGAAATCTGAACCAAAAATTTTGGGCTATTCCCAAACAACTAGAGGGTCATCATATTTTTTTCACCTGTGGATAATTGGCAGCACAGAAATCACCACCTCTTTCTTGAGTTTAATGTAATTAAGGAAGCAATTTTCCCATCAGTGGTACTTTTGACTTCTGGGAGAACATGGCATGGATTTGAAAGATCCCTTTGGGCAAGATTGCTTTTAAGTGAGAGCAACTGGTCTAAGTGATTTCAGTTTTCTGCACATAGGCAGAGTGGATTTAGCCATTTGCATGTAACTATCACCTACCAAAGGCTGGGGTTTAGTTCAGTTGGTAGAGTGCCACTCTGCACTCTCTGAGGCCCAGCGTTCAATCCCCAGCACTGCAGAAATGGGAGAAAGATGTGGCAATCCACTTCTGAAAAAAAAAAATCCAGAAACAATGAGCCATTTATGGGAGAAGGACCCAGCAACCCACTCCCAAAAAACAATCAGCCACTGAAAACCCTATGAATAGCAGAGAAGCACTAACAATACTGTTCGGCGTGTTGCTATGAGTCAGACACCGACTCAATGGCACCTAACAACATCAACAACATCATAACCTGCCTAAAACTGGAGGAGTGCTCATGACAAGCTAATGACTCTGTAATAGTCCAGGTCGTTATCCTGGTCAGATGGCTCCACTTCAAGCAGCAAAGGTTCTTTCCATCCTGTGGCCCTCCCTCTCTGGGTCCACAGACTCCTCTCCCGTCAGTCAGCAGAAGAGAAGTGGAATATTGTAGGTGTGAAGACTGTAATGGGCAGTCTTGAAAGAGGCATACAGCACTTCCTACAACATTGTACCTGCCAACACTCAATTTTATGGCTACTTACAAATACAAAGGGAACTGGAAAATATCAGCTGTGTGCCCAGAAAGAAGAGGAAACAGGGTTAGTGACCTTCTAGTGGTCTACCACAGAGAATAATACAAAGCATATGCAGTTCTGCTTGACAACTTACCTTTTCGGCATCCATGCCATATGTTATTTGGAAGCAATTAATTTTACACTTTACTGTAAGAGTGATTGTTAAGTAATTCTGATAGCTGGGAAATTATTGCATATTTTATTCAATAGTAAATAACTTTTTATTTATGAAAATATACCTGCTAGTAATTGCTAGTAATATGTCTGACTTTTGCCCTTAGGTTCTTGGTTTACTTGAAAAAGGACTTATGGAATCCATGAAGTCTAAAAATGTCCATAATTTTTCTTCTTGGCCAAGGTGGTAAGGGTATGAAAGAATTTATTTTGCCTATTTCTATAATTTTGGAAATATCACAGGATAATCAGAACTTTCCCTAAGAATGATATTATGACCTAACCCTTTTTCCTCCTTAATATTAGTTTAGAGATTTAAAATGTATGAATATAAAAGTATACAGTAATTCTTTTGGAGTTTCTAAAACAATTGCCTCATTTTGGCCCATGATGGAATCCTCCACAGGACAAGTTTTAATTAATTATTAAATAAAAACTACATTTTTATTTAATTACCTTTTTTTTCATTTCAAGGACTTTTGTGTGTGCTTCTTCCAAGAACAGTAAGCAAGCATTCTTGTGTGGAAAGTAGGCTTTGGTTCCAATTCTGTTCTTGGCTTCTGTGCCTTTTCTTGTGTTTTTCAATTTCAAGCATCTAAACCTTAGGTTTTCCTTTGCACATCAGACAGCTTGTTTGGATAGGCAGGAAGAAAAGTAAATGCAAAGTGAAGTTTTCAAGGATTAATTAAATTTAGTTTTAAACTGGTCAAATAATGCAGTGTTTAAAAACTTTGGACATGTATGAAAGATATGGAAAACTTAGAAAGTATAAGATGGAAGAAAAAAGTTACCCATCTCCCAATGATAAGAGTTGTTGTTAGGTGCCGTCGAGTCGGCATCTGACTCATAGTGACCCTCATAGGGTTTTCAATGGCAGACTGTTTCGGGATTGACTTGGGAGTGGATTGCCAGGTCCTTCTCCCATTTTTGCGGTGCTGGGAATTGAACTCGGGACCTCAGAGACTGCAGCGCAGCGCTCTACCAACTGAGCTAAATCCCAGCCCCAAATCATAAGAGTATCACTAGTATATTTTTTACATAATTATCATTTAAAAATCAACATGATTTTGTATACATTATATAAGGTATTTTCAGATACATCAATATGTCATTTTCTGATACAAAACACATTATGATAGATCAATGTATTGACTTCTAATATAGAATACTTCAATGCAAATTTTAGGATACTATTTTATAAACTATGCTAAGTGAGGTTTATTGAACAATGTGTTGAGCTTTTGTCGGTTAAAAATATTAAATATCAACGTGGACATTAATGTCATTAATTTATGCAGATGTCTGCATAAATTAAACTCTAGTGGGGCTAGACAACTAAAATATTTAATCAGTGAAACTAATTCATGTAACTCAGATCTTATAGTGAGTGGATATTTCATCTCTAGTTAAATTTCATGTTTCTTATTATCTCCACTAATCATGTATTAGCAAATTATTCTCACATGCTTCTTTACCTTGCAAATGTTATTTAGTAATGTGACTAAAAGATTAAATGAGGAAAGTGAAGCTAATGGCTATGCCTCTATAGAAAGAAAAGAAAAAAGGAAATATTACAACAAGGCTTAGCAAATATTATCTGTACAGGGCCAGTAAATATTTGAATCCTTGTCGGCCATATGGGTTACTTCACAGTTACTCAAATGTGCTGTTGGAGTGCAAAAGCAGAAATAGAAAGTATGTAGATGAATTATCATGAATGTGCTCCAATAAAACTTTATTTAAGGACACTTAAATTTGAATTTTATGTAATTTTCATATATTACAAAATATTCTTCTTTTGACTATTTTCAACCATTTAAAAATGTGGGGTCAAAATTATTCCGAGAAGATGGCAGATTAGAAGCAGCCTCTGTGTAACTCTCTGAATGAAAAATGCCAGAGCATTAAAGGAGAAATTCTAATTCCCTAAAAGACAGAGACTGCATCAGAAAATTCAATAAGGTTTACCACAACTGAACTCATGCAGACCCAACAAAGATTACACAGCAGAAATTAAGAAAACAACTTCCATGCATACCATGCTGGGACGGGAGGAGAACTCTGCTTCTACCTCAAGGTAAGCATCCCACCCCACTTGGGAGAAACTGTTGTTGTTAGATGCCATGGAGTCAAGTCCCACTCGTAGTGACCTTGTGTACAATAGAATGAAACACTCCCCGATTCTGTGCCAGGCACATGATTTTATTTATGTTTAAGCCCATTGTTGCAGACACTGTGTCAGTCTATCTAGTTGAGGGTCTTCATTTTTTCCATTGACCTGCCACTCTCCCAAACATGATGTCCTTTTTCAAGGATTGGTCCCTCCTGACAACATGTTCAAAATACGTCAGACACAGTCTAGCCATCCTAGCTTCTAAAGCGCACTCTGGTTGCACTTATTCTAGGACATATTTGTTGGTTCTTCTGGCAGTCCATGGTATATTCAATATTTGTCTCCACCACCATAATTCAAAAGCATCAATTCTTCCCATCTCTCTTATTCAACGTCCATCTTTCACAAGCATATGATATGACTGAAAACACCATGGCATGAGTCAAGTGTTCTTTCATCTTCAATGAGACATCTTTTCAACACTTTAAAGAGGTCTTTTGCAACTGCTTTTCCCAGTGCAATGCATCTTTTGATTTCTTGTCTGCTGCTTCCATGGGTGTTGATTATAGAACCAAGTAAAGCAAAATCTTGGACAACCTCAATCTTTTCTCTGTTTATCATGAAGTTGCTCACTGACACACTTATAAGGATTTCATTTTGCTGATGTTGAGTTGCAGTCCATACTAAATGCTGTGTTCACTGATATTCATCAGTAAATGTTTCAAATCCTCTTCACTTTCAGCAAGCAAAGTTGAGTCATCTACTTAATGCAGGTTGTTATTCAGTCTTCCTCAAATCAAGATGCCATATTCTACCTAATAAAGTCCAGCTTCTCAGATTGTTTGCTCGTCATAGAGATTGAAGCAGTATGGTGAAAGGATAGAGCTCTGACACACCTTTCTTGACTTAAACCCAGGCAGTGTCTCCTTGTTCTGTTTAAATTACTTTTTCCTGGCCCATATAGAGATTCATCATGAGTACAATTAAGTGCTCTGGTATTTCCATTCTTTACAATGTTATCCATAATTTATTGTGATCCATACATTCAAGTGCCTTTGCATAGTCAATAAAGAATAGACATCTTTCTGGTATTCTCTCCTTTTGGCTAATATCCATCTGACATTAGGACTGATATCCCTGGTTCCACACCATCTTCTGAATCCATTTGATTTTTCAGCAGTTCCTTGTCTATATATTGCTGTAGTTGCTTTTGAATGATGTTAAGCAAAATTTTGCTTCTGTGTGATACTAATGGTATTATTCAATAGTTTCCACATTTGGTTTGATCCCCTTTCTTGGGAATAGGCACAACATGGATCTCTTTCAGTCAGTTGACTAGGTAACAGTTTTCTAAATCTCTTGGCATAAACAACTAAGCACCTCCAGTGCTGCATCTGTTTGCTGAAACATCTCAATAGGTATTCTATCAATTCCTGGAGACTTGTATTTTGCCAATTCCTTCAAGGCAGCTTCTACTTCTTCCTTCAGTACCATTGGTTCCAGATCATTTGCAACCCCTTGAAATGGTTAGTCATTCACCAATTGTTTTTGGCATAATGAGTGTGTGTATTCCTTCCATCTTATTTTGATATTTTCTGCATTGTTTAATATTTTCCCTGTAGAATCCTTCACTTTTGCCCCTGGAGGCTTGATTTTTTTGTTCAATTTCTTAAGCTTGATAAAACAAAGGAAAGGTAGGCACCATCTATATATGATGTCCCCCCTGAATCTTGGAGCATGTGGGGTCTATGGCAGAAGAAGTGCTTGTCCTAGCTCAAGGGACCAAAAAGGCTAATGATCACCATCACTGAAAACTTTTCAAACAACAGAACTTTTCATGATGGATTCAGAATGTTAACTTCTTTTACCCATGTCAGTCAATGACAGTGTTCCTGGTCTGAAGGTAGCTCTCTTCCATGCAGTCATTCAGGAAACCAAGTCTTCTATCCATGTCTTTCCAAGGAACCATGATGGTCTCCATTCCAGCTAGCAAGAACAGAGGAGGAGGAGGCTATAATTGGAGAACAAGCAGAAGAATTTGTGGTACACATAACTTGCCACATTACATCCTGAAGTTGGACACCAAAGAAATAGGGAACAAGTGTGTTGAAGCATTGGTGGATTCTACCATAGTGAAAGACTCTCACCTCTGATTTAAGAGGCAAAAATGTTTCCGAGCAACTGGGAGAATCTCATACAATGTTTATGAGTCTTATAGCACTTGACATCTTATAGCACATGCGTCTTATAGCACATGACATCTTGAAGTCAGAGAAGTAGAATAGACTGCTTTTGTATGTGTCAGTGGGGGAGCCCTTATCTCCTATGACCAGACTGTCAGATCAGGGCAGCTGGTGCAAGAAAATCTCATAAGTTTTACTCTTATCACTCTATCTGTGGTGAGTTCCTCAAAGATATAAGCAAAGTGCCACAAGTCAAAACATCAGGAAATACTAGGCTTTTCCCATTCAGTTTGAACTGTGTACTTCTGCATGAAGTGGAGAATCAGAAGCAAAATACAGAGAGAAACTGAGTCTCAACCTTTGAAGTGTGGTTTCTTTTCTGTAAAATAAAACTTCAGATGGACAAGGAATGGTAAAGAGAAATTTGCTAAAAATGATTGAAAACTGTATGTACCATGGTCTCAAACAACAGACTTTTGATCACTATTGCAGAAAAAATTCCAAGTCCCCCAAATTGGCCAGGGGAACACAGGAAAGTATTCAAGAGATGGGCTAGGTGATACACTTCTGTGAAATGCTAGGGTTCTATGACATGGTCAAAATTTTTTTTTCAGTACTGGGTTGAACCCAAGGCCTCGTGCTTGCATGCTCTGCAAGTGTGGACCTCTGAGCTGCACCCCCAGCCCTTTTTTTTTTTTTTTTACTTTTTGAGACAGGGTCTCGCTAAGTTACGCAGACTGCCTCTGGTCTCAAACTTGCGATCCTCCTGCCTCTGCCTCCCGAGCCACTGGGATTACAGGCATGCACCACCGTGCCAGCTAAGGTCAAATTTTTTAGTGTTTTCTGCATTTCCCTGCTTTCTGAGGTTCTCCATATTCAAGTTCAATCATTCATTTACAATTAGTGGTGTGCAGGTCACTGTTTTAATAATCTGTGGAGGACAAAGAGAAGTGCCTGGTTTATAATATTTGCCAATTTCTGCCGTATAAATTTTCCATTATGGCTGATTTTAAGACATCTTGGAAGTAAGGTTGGGAAGAGATGAAAACAATAATTTCTTGTGAGCTGGTATAAGCCAGTTTTTCTATATAACTTCATCCAGAGTGCAGGCAAGGAATATTTTGTGAGGAGCACTTGGGACAGAGCTCTAATACATGGCTGTATACATTTCTCACATCTGGTAGCTGCTTTTTTTGTTTTGTCCCCTTTGGTAGGTTTCCCAATTTAAGCCCCCTTAGTCCCTTCATGTGAGTCAGCAGATCTGGTTCTTTCTCATGAGCATATCTGATAGAGATCTTAGGGAGATACATGGAAAGGATGGGAGTCTTTGGAAGGCAAATGACTGTTCACTCATCCATCAGGAAAGCACTACCAATTTTGCTTCCAAGGCAAACATTATATGTGATCACAGTTTAAGAAGAAAGTTTCCAATGAGCTGGCAGAGCATGCAAGTGGGTGGAAGAATGGATTGTTTTGCAGAGGGTAAGTTATGAAGAGTCAAGGATCTTTCAGAATTCCAAAGGTATTGAGGAGGCAGGGAGCATTGCTTTGTGAACATATTGATCAGGAGGCCCCTATGTCTGCTACTTTCCTCTTCAATGAGTGAACCAGACAGAAGAGACAATGGCATAGACTGAATCCTGCACATACCTCATGGTTTTGATCATGAGGGTGGCCTGGATAAGATTTGGGCATCCATTCATATATGACAGCCCAGCAACAACACTCGCGCTGCTATATGGATAGGCAGGGGCTATCCTATAGTAGACAAAAAATTCCAAGAAAGTATTATGGAGAATTAAAAGATCCCAACAGATTATGAAAGAGAGAACAATGTGGAAAAACAAGCTCATGCCAATTCTCTGACATGTCTAAAAAAAATGAGCCTTTTTTTAGGTGAGGGAGAGTGGCCTTAGACTTCTTTTAGGTCCTTGACAATGGAAGGTGAAGGAAAAATCAGCCCTTAGTTGGCAAATGTTTTAGCCACAGACCCATAATCCTTTACAAGGATTGAGAAGAGCTCACTCTAAAGTACCTTTGAGGATAACAGTGGTAAAAGTTGGTCAGTCATCTCTAAGCAGTTTTTAACCACTCGTGACCATTGTATTATCAGAACTGAGGAAGCCCATGTGAAAGTGGCAGTTCCTTGGAGGAGTCAAGCATGCTAATAAGAGCATTATTAAAGGCTGGCCACTGGATAAAAGAGTAACAGCAACACTAATAATCACTTGCAGAGGCTACTTAATTGCCGACATAGTGCAGAGGACAGAGGTCCTGTTTGGAATGGAGAGTAACCAAAAACTGAAAGAAGTGGAAATAGTGTAACATTGCCTGTTCTTCCTAGTGTTTTAGATGTATACAAGTTAGAAAGTATGTGGTCCATGAGTCTACATAGGGTTAGGAAGACAGTAAAATCTCTTCTGTGTCTATTGTTGCTTTCTGGTGAATCCAAGGTAGAATGTGATATGTGCAGTCTCCAATAAAAGGAAGAAAAAGTCAAGTGAGTTATACAAAGCCTGCTAAAGTGGAAACATAGTAAGGGGACTGTCAGCACCTCTGACTCTCAGTGTTTAGGTAAATCAGGGATGGAGCCAATTTAGGCCATGATGAATATAAAGTGAAAGATGTATCAAGAGGGAGCTAAGCAACTCTGGACTATCCAGAGTGTAGGAGGGCAGGAACTCTCAGGGAAAGCTTTGTAGGGATACTTGGTAGTTGAGAGGAGGATCTTGGTCCTGGTACCTGTGGAAAGCCGAGAACACATACCAAAAAGAAGCAATACACAACCATTCCAACCCTATCTGCCACTGCCCCTTTTACCTACCATTCCTAAGAAACAGACCTCAGGGAGGCCAAGGCCTATGACTCACACTCTGTGCACAAGAATGAGGAAATGTCAAGTCTCACATGGCCTAGGATGCCTTAGGATGCTTGTGCCCTTTGGGATTCCTGCTTGAGTTTTCTCCATC
Source organism: Pedetes capensis (assembly GCA_007922755.1). Classification (NCBI taxonomy): domain Eukaryota; kingdom Metazoa; phylum Chordata; class Mammalia; order Rodentia; family Pedetidae; genus Pedetes; species Pedetes capensis. The sequence continues at coordinate 12,498 of VMDO01008549.1, forward strand.
ATTAAATATGAAAAGGTATACACAAAGCATTCCTTCTAACATAGGGCTCAATGTAAGACCAACGTCAGTTCTTTGATTGCTTGGATGCGAGCTTTCTTTCTTTTCTCAACTGACCCATGCTTTGCACCATGACTGCTACTCCTAGGCTTCACAGACACTTAGGCCAGAAAAAAATTCCATATCCTGGCCATGCAAAAAGGAGGGTTGGATTTCATGCAGCATTATCCCACCAAGAAAATAAATAGGCCTCAAATAGGCCTGGAGAAGGACCTGCCAATCCACTCCCAAGGCAATCCTGAAACAGTCAGCCATTGAAAACCCTATGAGGGTCACTATGAGTCAGATACCGACTCAACGGCACCTAACAACAACAATAACAAATAGGACTGGGGTGTAGCTCAGTTGGCAGAGTGCTCCTCCACACTCTCTGAGGACCCAAGTTCAATCCCCAGCACTACAAAAATGGGAGAAGGATGTGGCAATCCACTTCCAAAGCAGTCATTGAAAACCCTAGGAGGGTTGCTATGAGTCAGACCTAACTCAACAGCACCTAACAACAACAGCAACAGACTTTAAATAATAAGGAAAATGGAAGAGATGACTTTTAGTTTACAGTAAAGAATTTCTATGTGAGGTGTCATGGTATGCACCTATTATCCCAGCAGCTCAGGAGGCTGAGGCAGGAGGAGCTCAAGTTCAAGGGCAGTGGCAGCCTATGCAACTTTGTGAGAACTTTTTTCAAGGTAAAAAAATTTTTGAGAAGGGGCCAGGGATACAGCTCAGTGGTGGAACACTTGAGAAGCATGTGTGAGGCCTTGGGGTCAATCCCATTGTATTTCAAAAAAGGAAAGAAAAGAATTTGTATCTGTGAATAATCCTTTGTAGCAAGGAATAAGCACCTGGCATTCAATACACAGTTTTAGTTATTTCCCTAATGACAGCTGCACACTCTATAGCCTTAATTTTTTTAATAAGGGCCCACTGCTCCCTTGACCTTAAGTCTAGCCCATGGGCCTAAACAGGGAGGTGCCTCCCTAAGAGGCTGTCTGCTTGGCAGCTTTTCCTTTATGGGACGAGTGTCTTGGCTGACTCCTTTCTTTAAGCCCCTGTTCCACTTTGTACTTCTGATTAAATGTGAGCCTAATTTTCTTTCCACCAATTAGTCCTTCAGAACTGCACTGATGTCCTTTTACTAATCTGCTTCTCCTTGCTAGCAGCTTCCCTTAGGACCAGAAAACAATAAATCCTAGGAAATGAAGACAACCACCAATATAAATGGGGCTGTAGATGGTATACCTTAAAGCATTTATACAATTAATTTACTAGACTTGTTTTCCTTGGTAGGCTTTACTCTTCTTGTAAGCTTTTCTCTAGCACCATCCAAAGTCCTATTGTCACCCAGAGTATAAGTGCCCTAACCAATGTCTACTTGTACTGCAATCTGTTAATGATAGTGCACTGCAGCCTCTGGGGCCAGGTATGTGAGTTTCCTCAGGACAGCCTCCTCCATTTTTGGAGGCCAAAGGAAACAAAATCCTAGTGTCTCAAGGGGAGCCCCTTTGAGTGTCACTTGACTGGCTGTCACCAGGTACCACACATACTCTAATGGTCAAGTCCAAGGTCTAGGTGCCTCTCTGAGCTGAGAAAGAACCTGGCATTTCTGTGAGACTTTCACAGTGTGTGCCTGCTTTTGTTCTCACTCCTGAAATTTGTCCTAATTCCTCACTGAAGAGGAGCAGATCAGACTCTTCCATGGCTCAGTCTGAGATAGACATCTGTGCAAAATATGATCATTATTTAGAAGGCAACAGGTCTTCCACGCCTGTCTAACAGAGTCTTGTCTTGCTCAGCAAGCAATGTTGAATGCAGGTGGCCCATGACCACTAGGCCACACATTCCCAAGAGTGTGACAGAGTGTGATATAGGGGGCGATCTGTCAGGAGGGCAATTTCCTGCAGGACAGGTAGTCCAGGACAGTGCTGCTAGGGATGTGTCCCTCAGGTACCTGTGAACCCCATCTTTCTGATAAATGAGGCCCACGTGTCTCATGACCCCAGCCAAGTCTAGTGATGAGGGAATGAGAGTTGGGACTGATCTCCCACAGTTATAGAAAACGTTGGTCCTCAGGGGAGGATACACCTGGGCAACAGGAAGGGATAGGCTGATCATACAAAATGCTAGGAGACACCAGCTATCCCATGCCTATGGGGGAACAAAGCAATGATGGACTATGAAGGAAAGCTACAAACATGAAGGACTGGGACTAGGCTCTGCTCTCACCAGGCCAACAATGTACATTTCTCCTTTGAAATTCTTTCACATTTTAAAAGCCTCCTTTGTAAGATAAGTCATCATACCACAGGGACACCTGCTTTCTATATTTAATGTAGTACCCTTCACAATTGCAAGGGTATAGAATCAACCACGATGTCCATAAACATAAAAGCTGAGTGAAAATTGTGGTATATATACACAATGGGATATTACTCAGCAATAAGGAATGAAATTATGTCATTTGCAGCAAAATGGATGGAACTGGAGAGCTGGAACTGGAGATGGAACTGGAGAACATCATCTTAAGCAAATAAACTCATTCCCCAAAAGAGAAATACTGTTTGTTTTCATATGTGGGAGCTAAATCTAATTTAAAGGAAGAAAAATACATATTTAGATATATAAAAAGGAACAATCATACCTATCTAAGAATGGAAAATATAAGCAGATCAGAAAGAAGTGGGGAAGGGATCAGCGTGTGGGAGTGGAGGTTGGGGAAGGGAGGACTGGGAGGGGAAATAATATAGAGGAGTGAAGGAGGGCAGGTAAATTTCAAATTACAGGACGCAACTATGTGAGTACAAAAAAATCATTGAGAATATCACCCATGATTGCATATGATTTTCATTACATATTAATTAAAACTCCTACTTTTTTCTTTCCTTCTTTAGTTGATACTGTTCTGCAAAATATGTAAGATGATGAATGTGTAAGCAAAAGTGATTTAATAGTTGCATAATGGATATAGCAAAAGACTTAATACTTTGCACCCCACTAAGATTTATAAATAAAATTATTAAAAAGTCTCCTTTGTGGGGACTCAGTTAATTAATCTTCATGGCATGTTTCTTTAAATGACAATGCCGTCTCCTTTTACCACACTACCATACGCTACATACCACTATACACTTTATACATTGGAGTCAGGGCCTGTTTGTCCAGCTTCCCAGATAGAATTGTGTTCAACCAATTCTATACAGAGAGGAGAATCTATGAAATCCCATCTTCCCTCACTAGTGTCCCTTGGTGTGTCCCAGGTACAAGGTGCAGTTCACACTTTGGGCTTTGTAAGTAGGAACATACACTTCAACAGAAAAAAAATTCTTATGGGACTAAATAAAATGTCAGTTGCAGGAAAGTATAAATGAAAGATAGCCCAATTTCACTCCTTTCCTTCTTAGCTCAGTTGGTAGTATGCCGCTCTCCACCCTCTGAGGCCCCAGGTTCAATCCTCAGCACCACAAAAATGGGAAAAGGAACTTGCAACTGACTCCTGAAACAATCCAGAAGCCTTTGAAAACCCCATGAAGAGCAGAGAAGCACCGACATAGTGCCAGGCATGGCACAATGTTGGGAAGTGTTTCATTCTGTTGTAGACAGGGTCACTGTGAGTTGGACCCAACTCATGGCAACTAACAATAATAATGAGGGGGAAATCTTATTTTACTGAAGAATTTGTTCTTAGGTGCCGACGAGTCGGTGTCCAACTCATAGCGACCCTATGTACAACAGATGAAACAGTATTGTCAGTGCTTCTCTGCTATTCATAGGGTTTTCAAAGGCTGATTATTTTTTGGCAGTGGGTTGCTGGGTCCTTTTCTCAAGCCTACAGCACCTGGTGTTCCCAGGAAGTCTCCGATCCAGGAATTAACCAGTCTTGACCCTGCTTAGTTTCTGAGATCTGATGGCATCAGAAGCCACAGTGGTAGGCCACAGGCTTAGTGAAGAATAGTGTGACTATAATCTCAGCAATTTGGGAGACTGAGGCAGGAGGATCATGAGTTCAAGGCCAGTGGCAGTCTGTGCAACCTAGTGAAATGCTATCTCAAAATTTTAAAAAAATTAAATTAAATTAAAAAGGGCTTGAGGTACAGCTCAGTGGAGGAGCACTTGCATAGCATGCACAAGGCCCTGGGTTCAACACTCCAATACTGAAAAAAATATGCCATCATGCAATTAACTAAAGTGCACATTTGGCATGAATTAAGTTATAGACATTTCCTCATGGATAATCGTGTATCCTATAATCTTAAATTTTAAAATCTGAACTCCATGCTTAATTGACTTTGAATCCTGTCACTGGATCCTCTAAACTCCCCAAAGAAACTCTTTGATTGTTAGAAGTCACTTACTATTCCCTTGATGCCAGCTTCTGACAAACACTAATCTCTTTCTGTCTCTATAGATTTGCGTGTTTTGGATGTTTCATATAAACAAAATCAAACAATATGTGTCTTCTTATGTCTGTCTTCTTTCATTTAGTATATTTTCAGGATTTGACTATGTTGTAGCATGTATCTGTTTCTTCATACTTTTTCATTACAGAATAGTATTCCATTTGGTGGATGATCTAAACCACATTTCATTGAAACATTTATCAGTTGATGGATGTTTGGGTTGTTTGGTTATTATGAATAAAGCTCTGTGAACAATTCTATATAAGTTTGTATGAGGACACTTGTTTGTATTTCTTTTGAGTCTATTCCTAGGAGTTGATTGGCTGAGTCATGTAGTAACTCTATGATTATCATTTGGAAATACTGTCAAATTGCTTTATTGAAATTAACTTTGGTGGTAGCAATTTTCTCTTCCTCCTTCAGATAAACATTTACTTATATGGAGTGTTGTTAGGTGCTGTCGAGTCGGGTCTGACCTGACATAGTGACCTTATGTACAACAGAATAAAATACTACACAACACTACGCCATGCCTGGCACTGTCACTGCTTCTCTGTTATTCACTGGGTTTTCAATGACTGTTTCAGGATTGCTTCAGGAGTGGATTGTGATGATCTTCCCCATTTTTGTGATGCTGGGGATTGAACCCAGGGCCTCAGAGTGCAGAGAAGTGCTTTACTAACTGAGCTAAACTCCAGCCTGATATGGACTAGACAACATAAAAAAATAGTTGATAAACATCACTGGATATACTTGGAAATGATTTTCTCTTTCTTCCTTTAGATTAACATTTATTTATATTGATGACTGCCCAGGACTGTCTCTCTCAGGGTCAATTATCACTGGGATTAATTTTGGTGGTGACCTAGAACACAAGATTTCCCTGGGTTATTTTTTTTTTTTAGTTTTGTTGCCTAGTTCCAACCTCAAGCCTTGCCCTATCTCGGGTCCCATTCTCATTCTTTCCCTTTATTACTCATTTTCCCATTTCTATAATCATAAGAATAGATTCTTTGATATGACATCCATAAATCACTGAATTATCAGTTTTAAGGAGGATCTAAGCCCTATAAACTATTTGGGAGGCTGGACATACAGAACTCATCATTGTCAAATATAAAGAGAATCAAAAGGAAAGCAAGATAGCAAAAAGAAGTTGGTCCTGTAATAGGCTTAAAACTTGGAAGGAGCTGAAATGCCAGCTTTGAAATAGAAGAGAAAAAAATCCATACAAGAAAAGCTATTGACCCACTATCTATTTAGAACTTGAGGGTTATTATCATATATGATGATTATCCTTTTTCCATCTAGCAATAACCTCTGCTAGAATCTGCCTCTCATGAAATGACTCTTTACCAGAAAGTTCTGTCTTCATTCCTCTACTCTCAGAGAAACACCTAGGGAAGAAGGCTTAGTTGAATTAAATCACATTCTGACCCTGTATTCTCCCTCTACTTTTTGCTTCTTCCAGAATGTTCTACCCTTATGCTCCTGCCTTTTCAGAAATCCCCAGAGAGGGGACTTCTACTTAGCTCTCCTTCCATCAACATTCTGAGGCTGTCTCCCCAACATTGTCCTCAGACTATCCCTGTCAACCTCTCCTGTGGACTTTTTGTCTCAAAGACCAAATGATCTGGCCTTCCCTTCAGAAGTCTGGGCCTAGACCTGAGGCAAGCCCACCTAGGAGGTGCAGAAATGTTGTGTAATATCATATCACATCAAACCTTGCATCATCCACTTCCCTGAGAAGACCAGAGTTCACCTCAAGTAACAAAAAGCTATAAAGGCCATGCAGTTCTCCTTTAAAGTCGGCATGCACTACAGCAGGATGTGCAAGGACTCTGACCACTAAACAGTATGAATGGCAATGACACATGCTCAGAGGGATTATTTGGAAGACATATAATCTTGTATGCAACTAACAATTGGTATACATTGCCAGAATTCCTGAAAAATGTCTTTTGTAGGCACAATGATGGAGTAACAAAACCATGAACTGGGTATTGGGAGACCTGGGGTGTCGTATTGGCTCTGGCTCTACTAGTATCATACCCCAGGTATTGGCTGGCTGTGTGATCTTGGAAAGGCAAGACCTTTTCACATTCAGTTTCCTCACCTACAGAGTGAAGAGATTGGAATGGAGAAGTGACTAAGGTATTTTGTTGTTGTTCTATTTGTTTTTTATTGGGATAACCTTTACCAAACAATACCACTACTCATTTGCTAGAGGGACTCTAATATTTTCTGTGGTATTTTTTCTATTATTATTCTAACTTCTTGTTGTTACCTAAAAAACAGATCTTACAACCCAGTAAGGGGTAGTGACTGGTAGTTTGAAGAACAGTGAGCAAGAGTGTTTTAAGATTATTTTCTTGTTCTAATGTTCTAAAAATGAAGGATCTATACTGGAAGTATGGCAAAACAATTTTCACCCACATCCTGTCTTGCTGAGTCTCTCTTACCTTCCTACATTTGTCAGGAGTTATAAAAGTCAGATATTTTGCATCTTTGAGCAACAAGGTCTCCTAGAAAATGGCCCAAACCCATCTTCCCCTGCCCTACACACAACAGTGCCCAGGTACTCAGCATCTCTAAATCCCAGTGCCCTTATCTATTAAAGGGGCACAAGAATGCAAACCTTACAGGTTATGGTGTGAGATGAGGTACCGGGTATGAAGGTGTCCACAGAATTCATTTGCTTTGTTTGCCCTGCATTATACACACCGTCCATCTGGCCACTGTGTCTACTGTGCCTATTGTCGAACACCCTCTGGTTGCCCACATTCATATAATCCCTGAGGGCATTTGAGTTCACTACTCAGGCTTAGCATAGGCTTGGGATAAATTTGGCATTTAACTCACTTTATTCTCTTTATTTTCACTGGTCTAGTGGTGTGGAAGTCACTTAAATCATGCAATCTCAAGCAGGTCCTTTAAACTCTGTCTCCTTTTTCTCATTAGAGTGGAAATAATATCCCTCCTGCTTGCTTTTCAGAGTTATTGGGAAGATCAAATAAAATAAGATTCTCCCTCAATTCATCATTAAATAATTAATTTGAAATCAATTTGACCAACATTTACTGATTAAAGTTTCAACAGCAACCCTACTCATTGCTCCGAAGAAGTTTCCAGTGTCAAGAGGAAGACAAATCTTGAAAACGTTGCTGTCATGGAGATCGTGGAAGTTGCTGTGGAAGTAGGGGAAGAGCAAATAGCTTCAGGTTAGGGCAAGAGTTTACTATGAGCAAGATTATCACAATGCACCCCTTGAGGTTGTGTTGGTGCGGGGCTCTGCCCAAAGAGCAGCATTTTGGTGTCACAGATAATACTGCCAAATCATCCCTTCTGTAACTTTTCACTGCTAGGTTGTTTGTAGTGGCTGCTGCCTTTTCCTTTGTTCTAACTCTCACTTGTCTTCTCTTCTTCACCCTCACTGCCAAAAGACCTGTGAGATAGATGTTACGTGGGTTGTGTGAACTACTTTTGCTGGGGATACCTAAAGGAGATTTCTATTTGCCCCAGGTACAGAAGGGTACAAATAGACCAGAGAAAGTATACGTCAGTTTGAGTTTGACAAACCAATAAGTTTATTTGGGGTCCTTCCAAGGAGTTGGGGAAGCCTCACAGACAGCCATTTCACTGGAGCGAATCCCTCCTGGGAAGCTCCTCCCCCACTCCCCCAGGAGTTCCGCCTGAATAATTCCTTCCCCCACCTGTCAATCATTTGCTTTTTACATACTGGTGGGAGGGCTCTCTGGCATGAGGATCTAGTGACCAGCCCCCTCCACAAAGGAAAGCCCACAAGCCCTCTACTACTGTAAGTCCAGTAATCAGCTGTGTAGTTGCTTTTGTTGCTATGACTGTGGGCCAAGGTATTCTGGAAGTTATCAAAGCTGTTTGCATTAAGATAACATTCCCAGCACTGCAAAAATGGGAGAAGGACATGGCAATCCACACCCAAGGCAATCTTGAAACAATCAGCCATTGAAAATCCTATGAGGATCACTATGAGTCGGACACGACTCAATGGCACCTAACAACAACAACAACAACAACATCCAGCCCAGAGGAAATTGTCTCACTACAAGGTAGCTCAGTTATCCCCATGTTACAGGAAATGGAACTCAAGTTCAGAAACATTAAGAGATTTGCCCACCATCACTGATCCAGGCAGGCCTCCTCCCAGCTGCCTGCATCCTCCAGTTTATGATGGCCACTTTATTTTACGATGAGAGCAGGATGTATCAAAGAATAGGGTAGCATGTGGAAGGCTTATTGCTCTCCATCATGCCCACATCTGCCAGAACTTGGAAGGTTCTGGTGCCTTGGGATATAATTGGCTTGGGTTAACGTTGTGTGGCCCTCTTGTGGTTAGCATTTCCAGAGCTTTTCATGTAACACATACAACGTATCTTTGTGGCTTTTGACTTCAACGCTGTGACCAGTTGTTCAGCTTCACCAGGGCACTCTGTCATAATTAAAGTAGGTGAGATAGCAACTCAGACCCATGATTAACATATTAATAAGCTTCACATTGTACGTCCTGACAATCTTTCTCATTACTCATGATGCATAACAAAGTGCTCCTCCAGAGACACCTGAAGAATAGCAGGTCTACTTCTGGCAAAGAAGTGATGATAAATCTGACTTCTTTTATTTAGAAAATGGTCATAAATGAAAAAAAACTACTTAACTAGGGATGAATAGTAAAACATGAACCTGACAGAGATGCAAAATCAGAGCTCCACACTATTGAATTATGAATTTTGGACTTCTCTAAAATGATCTGAAATCATTGAAAAACATTCAACAAAATAATTGACTAATACTTATCAAAAGTGTCAAGGTGGTTAAGACAGGACTAAAGGATTTTTACAGACTATAAGAGACCAAAAAGATACAACTATCACAATATGGAACCAGGATTCTAGAACAGAAGAGGGAAATTAATATAAGAAACCTGGTGAAATTCCAATAAAGTCAGTAGTTTAGTTAATAGTAAGTACTGAACCAATGTAATTTCCAGGTTTTGGTAATTTTACTAAGGTTATACAAATAGTTAGCATTAGAGGAAACCTGGTAAAGAGTAGTTAGGAACTCCATGGACTATTTGTGCACCTTTTCTGTAAGTATGAAATTATTTTAGAATAGGTTTTAGATGATCTGAAATAACAACATAAAATGGATAAACTATCCATATGGGAGCTGCATTCAGCAGTTTCCTGGAAATACTAGGCTGACCCTTGTTTCTTTTTTGGCCTTAGAAATCAAATAGATTTTGTAGGCTTTCACACATTTGGGCAGTGAGAATCATAGGACAAGCTGAGGGGTTGATTTTGAAGGGATAAATGTGGCCGTAGGATTGAATTCTATGACCCTAATGTCTTTCTGCCTCAGTTTCCTCATTTAGAAAAAATGAGATTGGTCTCAAGTTTAACAACACTTTACAGTTTAAAAATATTATGGTATTACTTCTAATACAACTATACATATTTTGGAAAGTGGACCTTGGGAAAAGTTGAAACAGGGATATCAACAAAGGAACAATTTCTCTGGAGGCAGGAGGACTTGGAAAAATTCTGGAGATGTTGTTGTCTTGTGAGAGCCTTTTGCAAAATAGCCAGAGATAGTCTCATAAGTGTTATCTTTGTCAACAGGTATTGTCAGATATTGGGACTAAGGGATATTGGAAGTGGAATACAGAAGGGTCAGCTTTTAGTATTGGAAATGGTCACTGAGGATTCCACTTTTGTTTGGGTATCATACACTTGCAGAATTTATGGACTTCTTTTTTTTTTAACCTAAAGCCACAGGGTTGTCCAGGAAAGTAGAGAATCGTGTTTATCACAAATTATGGATTATTGTAGAATTGTGTACACATTCATTGTCTCCATTTTCATGATGAGAAATTGCATCACAATATATTGCTGTGGCTTTGCCTGAGATAACAGGAGTCCAGTGAAATAGGTTCCTTCTCTGTTTTGGGCTCTGTAATATCAGTAATCAGCATCACTCCTTAATTCATATAACACATTGAACCTTTCAAAGCACATACAGGTCATTGTTGTTTTATTTCTTCTTATCCATCCTCTGCCCCTGAAGGAGGTTGGGTAGATAAGAATATTGTTTTTTTTTCTTTTCTTTTCTTATTTTTTTTTTTACAAATGGAAAGGGAATGTTTGGAAATATTGATCTGTGGACCATATATGGACCTATGTGCACAGGAGATTCATGAAATCCCCAAGAGAGGATGCTTGGTGATCTTTTGAATATTTCACCCCACTGGCATTTCATGCTGCAAGAATGTTATAATTTGTTTACCATTTCAACATTTTCTCAATTAGGACGATTCAAACCTTTTTAGAACATCACTTCACTACTTCTGAGGTGTTCCAAGTTCCAATAACTGTCTTCTTCAGGAAGCTGTGAAAGAGGGAACTAATTTTGTGAAATTTGGCCTTTTGAAAGCATTAACAACACTAATCAGGTGAGAGTAATAGAAAAGCCATTATTTTATATTACTATTAAATGTGATGTTTTGCTAACCTTTTTCTGACCCTACTGACCCTCCTATTTTACTTGATTTTCTGTATTAAATTCTTATCAAAACCTGCCATGTTTCCTCTTAATAAGCTTTTCTATTTTAGTCACACAGAGGTGATCTCATTTCAACTCTCTTTGGATTCAAGTTTTCTAATTGGATACTAGTTCAGCACATGTTACTATCATTAAATGAATAATTGTGATCTATTGGCTCCTTTGAATAGTGAATAGGTGGAAAAAGATCTTTAGTTATGGGTTTTGACATCATTCCTGTGGGTAATTGCTCATCTCTAGTAGGCCTCAAACTCACTTAAACAACTTACCAAAGTTTTGGTTGGAATTAAATTTTAGAAATGCTTTCTGCTGAGATAGCACCTCTTTTGTAGAATTTAATGGAAGAAATTATGTGGGCCCAATAACTCTCTGGAAAATATAAGTACAGCCATGGTGAGATAGTTATAGGAGATCATTCGTGGTAGGGTAAATCTCAAGATGGTCCTCCAAGATTTCCTAGGGTGGTCCCCTGATTGTGAATAGGATATATCTGCAGAAGAAATTTTGCAAGTTACCTTAGAAAGGGAGATTATCCAGATGAAGCCAATCTAATCACATGGGCCTTTTAGAAACAGTGCTTTTTGCAGCTGGTAGCATAATAGGAAGTCAGAGAGATTTGAAGCATGAGGATTTGAGGTGTGTTGTTCCTGGCTTTAAAGATAGAACATGTGAAGAACTGCCTCTAGAAACCAAGGTCCAGAGAGGAAATGGGGAGCTCAGGCCTGGAGCTGCACAGAATTGAATTTACCAATGGTCTGAATGAGCCGATTTCCCAGAGCCTCCAGGGAAGAGGCTAGCCTGGTCAACAACTTGATTTCGGATTTGTGCAACTCAGAGCACAGAACCCAGTGGAACTCTTTTGACTTCTGACCTTCAGAACTATAAGGTAATAAAGGAGTGTTGTTTTAAGCTCCTAAATTCTTGGTAGTTTGTTACAGCAATAGAAAATTAATGCATCATTCTCCAAAGTATATAGGAGTAAGGCTATTTATTCCGAGTAAGAAATGACTGAGAGGGAGCATTTGGATAGTTTGTTCATGTGGTAGAAATAGTGTTCTGTCTTGTTAATGAGCAGTGCTGTCTAATAAAACCTTTTGAGATAATGGAAATGTTCTTTCACTACAATTTTCAGGATAGCAGCTGCTACCCACAAGTAGCTGGCTATAGAGCACTTGATAAATGGCTTCTGCTTCTAAGGAACTGAGATTTAAATTTTTAAAATTTTATTTACTAGAATGGCTTTAGATTCAAATAGCCATATATGATTGCTGGTTGCTGAATTGGACAGAACAGCTTTAGAAGGTTAAAACAGAAAAAATACATAGGAGCAGAAGGGCAGCAAATTTAATGCAGCATTAGAAAGATCTTTCTACCAATTGGATCTATGGACACATAGAATGGAAGGCCTTTAAGTACTGGGTTCCCAGGCACTGGAAGCATAAACAGAAGCTAGATGACTATCAGGGATACTGCAGAGACAATTCCTGCTTTGAGAAGGACATTGTCTGGATGGCTTCTCTGGCCTTTGTCAATTTTGAGATTCTAGGTTCTAAAAAATGGAGATGGCTTTACTAAGTCAATAAGGAGCTTCTCCATGTGTTATAAGGAAGTGACTAATTTCAAGACAAATCACTCATTTGGTCTCTCTTTTATATATTTATTGTTTCCAAAAATAAAGAGAAAATATTTCAATCTTTTTGGGGAGAGAGAATTTCTCATAAATAAAAAGTAACACCTTTCTCAAATGCGGCCTTTTTTGAGGTGAAATGTATATGACATAAAATTAAAGTGTTTTCAAGTGTACAGTTAAGTGGCATTTGGTACAGTCACAATGTTGTCTCTCTGTGTGTATGTGTGTGTAGGAAAATCTATTAAGAGAGATACACTCTTTGTAAGAATTACAGGAGGGGGAGCTCTTCTGGAGATTATGTGTGGGATTTTAACACCCTTTGTTTTATGCCCTTGCTCCTAAGTTTGAATTATCATCATGCTTTTTAGTTGAATAGTCTTTTAACCTCTACTACCAAGCATAAAGATTTAAGAGGGTAGGCTAGGCAGTCATATTAGCTGGATCCCAATTCCTACTCATTACTCATTAGTCTGTAATCTCAGGCAAGTTGGTTCACCTCTTTGAGCCTCAGTTTCATTTCTGGTGAAAGGAAGATATACTAGTAGCTATATGAGGATGCTACAAAGCAGGCAAGTACAACCCATGGGCTAGGACAGCCAGTAATGGGGCCCTACAAAATCTTTTAACATCATGTGGTTTTAGCATTTATTTTCTTCATGACTCCCTCTTAATATGTATATGCAGTAACTCTATTATATGATTTATGTGCAGCCCAAGACAATTCCTCTTTACTTGATGTGGCTCAGGGAAGCCAAAAGGCTGGACACCCCTGCCTATAAAGGTTAAATGAGTGGGTAGGAGGTTAAATGAATTGGTACAGAGCAAAATGTTCAACAACATGAGCTATTAGCACTGTGATCAGCATTATTAACACATTCAGCATCAGCCTCTGAAATGACAATGTGATATTTTTTGCCTCTGGTGAGGAGACCATTGTCTTTGGATAGCTCACAGAACTATTAACCAGTGAGAAGGAAAAGGAAGGAAGTACTATGTGGGTTAGGGTCAGTTTTATCTTCGGCTCTACAAAAAGAGATCTGCCTCAGTGGGAAACACTTCTAAAATTTAATTTTGTTAGGTGGCTGCAGAGTGTCAGGCTCTTGAGTGATTGATCTAGTCCTGAATCCCTAGGAAAGAAAAGAATTATTTCCATGAGAGTTTCTATTAGTGTCTTGCTGTAGGATAGTCTCACACTCCACTGACCTCTTCACTTTTACTAAGCCTTTCAGATGATGTCACTGGAACTTCAGAGGAGATTGATCTAAGCCTTGTAGTACTGTCTCCATTGAGGGTATGATAGTATGTTGCAAGCTCCTTGGAGATCATTTGCGGAAAACTCAGTTCATTATTTGCCCATAGCATGATGTCATTTGGGAAATCCGTATCTGTGACATAAGTGCTTCCAGGACTTTGGAAGAAAGTGTCAAATTAGACAAGTCTTGCCCATATAGAAGATGCTTCCTGTTATTCTCCATAGAAATCCTTATATTTGGTCAGCCTTTGGCTAGCAATCATGCTCTGTTGTTTCAGGGAACGCTAGATTTTCTCCTAGTAATGTGACCTATTGGTGGCCTTTAATGGTCTTTAACATTTACAAAACAGCCTGTTTTGTCTTTACTTAAATACAATTTTTATGAGGATAAGAGGAATTTTATTGCAGTCTATTGAAATGGTCCCAGAGAAATGTATGTATAATTGAATGCAGTCCAACTGTTGGTACTATATCAACCACAAGTGTGAAATATTATGAGATTTGCAATAAACCTCTCTCAAATGTGTGTGTGCCTACATCAGATATGGAAACATAGGTATCTTATTTAAGAAAAATACCCAGGGACTTCATTTCATAAGCAAAAGCCCCTATCAAAATGCAATAAAAAGGAGGAATTAAGGCTAAAACAGTAAGGAATGGACGAGATCCGTATACTATGAGAAACACTGGAGGGAATTGGGGAATTTACATTCTGTTTCTGCCTTTCCCATTATCACTGTGTGACTATTCCTAGTCACTTTATCTTTCTGGGCCTCAATTTTCATATTCATAGATGTATAAAATTGCAAAAGAAGAATTCTGAGAATCCTTCCAGTCATAAAATCTGTGCTCCAGTAATTCTGTAGAGAGAAAATATAGAAAAAAAAAACCCTATTTTGTCAGATGTGGCTGACAAGGAAAGTTAAAGATTAGTGCTAAAGAAAAACTGAATTACTTACCTATGCAATTTTGTAAAAGATTACCTTGGAATGGCTATTCATATTGCCAGGTATTAGTGTTGCATGATCTTGTATCTTGAGCCAATATAATTCTCAGATCACATCTTACTCTTTACCTTCATATTCTCACATCTAATTGGAAAAATCCAAATATTTAAACAGTATTCTACAATTTTCTGTTTGTGTTTGATTGAAAAACCTTTGAGTCCAGGGGTTAATCAGTATCTCCTTTTCCATGGATGAGATAAGGAACCTGAGACTCAGAGAAGTGACTTATTCATGATCATGTGTCTAGGAAGTGACGACACTGTCTCTTCATCCCAGGTTTCCTATCTCTAGGCTTATTCCCCTTCTCCAGTTTTGAATCATAATAATTATTTTATTGAGAAATTGTCTTGTAGCAGATACTGTAAGAAGTGTTATTTGTTGAATTCTTCTCCTTGTTTTCCAAATAAGGAAACAAAGTACAGAAAGGAAATATATCTTGATCGAGGTCAAAAATCTCCTAGGAAGTGGAACTGAGATCATATCCCATGTCTGTCAGACTTTGACTGTGTTCATAGTCATTATGCCTTTATTGCTGTTTCTCAGTTCAGTCCTTTTGCTAAATAAATCTCTGTCAAAGGTTATTTCAAGCAAGCATGTGATAGTAAAAACCTTAGCCATAGAGGATAAGAAGGCAAGATTATGCTAAAGTGAATTGTATCCAACTTCAAATTGCACAGCTACAGCCTTAGCTCTGGTCTTTCCTTCACCCATGTGATATTCTCTAAAGTTTAACAGTATGATTTTCTAAAAATGATCTCTTTCAGCTGCCTATAATATTCTTCCATCAAATGGCCTTGCTCTTCACTCAAGCCTCTCTTCAAACATCACCTCCTGGTCTGGGGGTGTAGTCAGTGGTAGAATGCTTGCTTAGTTTTTGTAAGGCCCTGGGTTCCACTCCCAGAACTGTAAAACAAAAACATCACCACTTCAGAGAAACCTTCTTTGAACCCCTTATTCAGAATGTCACTCCCAGCTTTCTAACTCCTTATCCTTCTTTCTATTTTCCCTTAGCACTTGTCACCACCAGAGAGGCAAAATATTTGTTTACTAATTTGTTACTTTATAATGACAGATATTTTTTCTGATTTGTTCAATGTTATATTAACAGCTCCTGGATCAGTGCCATGTACATAGTCACAGCAAATATTTGCTGAAGGAATGAAAGGAAGAAGAACAGGGGAATAGTCAATATTTATTCATGAACAGTAAGGATTTAGATGAGAACATGGATGAGGGCCACTAGGAATTTCAGCCAGCATCAGGAAATGAAAGGGTGGGATGTGGTATCAGACTGAGAAAATAAAAGTGTGTTTGAAAGGAGTGGGAAGTTGGAGGGATGTACTCTGATAATGATGTTCTCAGTGGTGGGATAGTTTGGACTGTTCTAACTCCAAATATATTACAAGTAGAATCTTCCAGATTTAGTTTTTAATTAGATGGATTGTCCCTTGTTTCAGTTTAGGCATGGATCTTGTGCTATTCAAGCTTGACTAGGTCTTTGGAGCTCAAAGGAAAATGAGAATCAGACAAGGGAGATAACTTTCCCAAAGTTATACATGACTGCTCACCAACCTACACATGTAACCAAACTGTGTCACCACCAAAATTCAGGAAGAACATTCAAAATCTTTTGGCTATATGGAAACATCTGGAAGTCTTTTACAAAATTATGTATGGTGGGTACCATTTCCAAAGGTACAAATTTATTTGTGATTCTGATATGCAGACTGGGTTAAGAATCACCAGCTTGAAGGTCAAGAGTGTGGATTTGGGAAGCAGACAAATTAAGGTTCAAATCTCATCTCTCTTGCTAGCTGTTATGATATTGGGTAAGTTAATCTTTCTGAGCCTCAGCTTCTCTGTTGTAAAAAGGAAGGGGCTAACTTCACAGAATTTTTGTGGAGATTAAATGAGATAAAGTCCACAAAGCACAGAACATGGTGCCTGAACTACAATAAGCACTAAGTAAATGATTGCTATTATTGTCATTATTACTATTATTCCAAATAATGTTAATCACCATATGCTGAATACTGATTAAGAAAATGGCTACTTTAAGAATATACAAGGTTACCAAGTGGTATAATTTGAAGCTATGTGACTGTCTTAGTGCACGTAAGTGTAGGATGACCTATTTAAAATGAAGATTGACTACAAAGTGAGACTAAAATGTTTGAAATAGGCCTGCCACATAGTTACATGATAGAAACCACAACTCTGAATTCTGTAGCAAGCGTATTCATATATTGCTTCCTGTGTTACATTGCACACCAGTGATCAATGTTCAGATTGTCTCTGGGAAGGGCTGAAGCAGCTATATAGCCAGAACTAGGCCACAGAGAAGCAGCTTGGTTCTGCCAGCCTGGGGCCTGCTCAAAGGCTGCTGTAGGGTACAGGAACACTTGCATCTCTGAGACCTAGGGAAGATCATAGAGAATATGAGAGGCAGCTTTACAACTCTTCTCTGTATTCTCTTTTTCCATCTTGTAGATAGTCTTAGAATATGAACAAAATAAACTCAACTACATTGACAACAACAGAGAAATTTCCTGAATGATAAAAATAATTCACTTGACCATCAATGACCCAAATATGCTACCCATGGGAAGCCTGGTTTGCTTTTGGAAGAAGAGGGCATGGAAGCAAATTGACCTGCTTTTGTATTTTAGCTCCAGATTCAAATAAGAGCTCTGTGAAATGTGGGGGGAAATGTTTTAGAGGAATGGAATGACTCACATTTTAAAACATGCATTTCAAGAACAGGTAATAATCTTAAATGTAGAAAGATTGGCAACAAGTTCTCATTAGTAGGAGCAATACCATACTTATAACTTTAGCAAAGGATATATTCAAAATATCAAAAAGTTGGAGTCGACTAATGAAGAATGAGAAGAAACACAGGATGTTTGCAGACACCTTTATTCAGGGAGAGGGAGGCTCTTCAAAAACTGATCCCTTATGTGCATCAATTTATTTCTTTACAAATTTCAATTAACTTCTTGTGTTTTATGAAACACAAAGGAGCAGAATCAAATTCTGAATGAGTATATTATCCTAGTTTAGAGAGTAATTTCCATTAAAATGACTTGGAATTCATTTTGTAAATCATGGTTATTATGACATTAGGCCTCTGCCTACAGAAATATTGGAAGAATATTCCTTTCTAATTTAATGACATCAATTTTTCTAATACCATCTCCCATAATTTTCCATAATTATTAGTCAAAATGTACAAATGTACACAAATTGTCAGCAATAACTCTTAAATAGGATAGAAACAAGCTTACATATCTTCCAGGTAGATGATCACATATTTTTCAAATGCCTTTGTGGAAATGATACAGGAAACTTTGTGAGCCTGTTTTACCAGAAATATGGTAGTGATGGTTGTTGTTAGGTGTGGTCAAGTAGGTATCTGACTCATAGTGACCCTATGCACAACAGGTGAAACACTATTGCCAGTGCTTCTCTACTATTTATCATAGGGTTTTCAATGGCAGATTGATTTTTGGGAGTGGGTTGCTGGATCCTTCTCCCAAGCCTACAGTATCTGGTGTTCCTAGGTCATCTCCCATCCAAGTCCTAACCAGACTAGACCCTGCATAGCTTCCAAGATCTGATGGGATCAGATGCTACAGGGCTACGGTGGCAGGCAGAGATAAGGAGGAACACCAATTAAGACTTTAGACACTTAGGAATATTATGAAGTACACAAGAAGCTTTTAGGTAGATTTTGCTCCTCCTTTAAAATAAAAATTCTCTCTTCCATGTTCAGGTGTTCAGGTAGTCATTTCCTCAGTTTCTTTTAAAATGATGCTCATTTGATCTTAGTTATAAATGACACATGACAGATGGTCTTTATGTGACAAATAAAGATGTTGGGAGAATTGATGGAATTTTAAAAAGTAAACTCTTCTAATTTGGCAATAATGTTTCATGTTAAACACAACTTCAATATGGTTATGTTGCTAATTGCTGACAATGTCCTGTGGGACCTTTAGTCTGTCTACCGATTTGAACATTTTCAATTACAAATCATTGAATTCCTACATTTTTCTACCTCCCTTTCCCTGACTTTAGTTGTAGGATAAATATTTTCCCTTATATG
The DNA here is from genome assembly GCA_007922755.1 of Pedetes capensis. NCBI lineage: Eukaryota > Metazoa > Chordata > Mammalia > Rodentia > Pedetidae > Pedetes > Pedetes capensis. The sequence continues at coordinate 31,543 of VMDO01008549.1, forward strand.
GTACCGATGGAACTTTGCAAATTTGAGTTAATTTCAGCACATTCAGTACTAGAGCTAACTCCTGTCATTTTCTAACACCCAGAAGAATACCTTGCGTAGGCATGATCACTCTGTAGCCTACTCAGTAACATGAGTAATGATCTTTAAGTGAACCATATCAAGACTCTACAGCTTTGGATAATTTAGACAGGAAAATTGGAACAAATATGGATTTCTCTAAAGAATACCACTCTGATTTTCTGCTTAGTGGGACTGCATGATCTGCTAATGCAAAAAGCCTCTCATGGGGCTAGAAAATATTTTTCCTACCAAGCCTGGAAGGGTGCATATATGTATTTATATTGTGTGTTTGCTTGTGTGTATACATATAACATATCTCCAGAGATTGGAATGGTAGATGAGCAATTTCTTTTTAGATGCATGAATAATAAATGTATGCACATTGTTTTTCTACTGTTTCTTAGTGCTTCTGGCCCCAAATAACTCTGATGCTCTACCAACTTGACATTAAAACTATTTAAAATGAAGGGTGTTTGTCCCCCTACATTAATATCCTATTCCCCACCTCTTCATCAAAAAGAGGGGAACCAGGGCTGATTTTTCCCTCTTTACAGCAAGTCATTTTATAATAAGGAATCTCAAACTCCAGAGTGAAAGCTGAGTAACAGAAGTGAAAGATTTTGGTTGGGGGAAGGGAAGAGAACTCATTTGCTAGATATTTTCTGATTGTACTTATATCTCAAGGATTTACATTTTCTTAGCCAGAGGTGAGAAAGAGCAGGCCACAGTATTTGTTGGGCAGCATCCTGGGGAAAGAAGCCAGTGTAGGTTTTGGAGGCTGACATAGGAGCCTTATATAAATTAACTGGAGAAAATTGCTAGAAACTACTCTAGGTTTTACCTGAGAACAATTCCAGTTTCCTATATCTGCTATCTTCTTTCCTACTCCCAGTGCCTTGGGAAGTAAGCTGGGCCCATGGCAGTATCCCCATTGTATAGATGATCAAACTGAGGCCCAGAGAGTGGATGCAGGTCACATAGTTGGTTTGTGGCCATGTCAGGTTTGATTTGTTTTCAGTTCTGCTGGTTATATCTAGAATATGAAATAACTTGCACCTGCCTCTTATGTTCCATTTTTAACTGAGAAGGATGAAAAGCCTTAGTTCACCTCTACTGTCCCATTCCTTCCACTTCCCTAATGTTTCATTATGTGGGGTTTAGTAAACAATAATGGGAGAAGGATGTGGCAGTCCACTTCTAAAGCAATCCCAAAACAATCAGCCATTGAAAACCCTATGAATAGCAGAGAAGCACTGACATAGTGCAGGGTATGGCAGTGTTGGGGAGTGTTTCATTCTGTTGTACATAGGGTTGCTGTGAGTTGGACCTGACTTGAGGGCACCTAACAACAACAACAGAAAGCAATAAGTGTATGCCTGTGAGGAAGTCATTTTCCTTTCCTGAGCTTCAATTTTATTCTCTGTAAAGTGCGAATTGGGTCAAATGTTCTCCAAGTTCCCCTTCAGTCCTGACCTTACATAGTTAATTAAGGATGAGCACAGTCTGTTAATCATTTATATCATACCTGTTTCTTTAAGCTATGTAGTTATTACAGCAGAAATCATACTGCTGTCTGAATGTGAAGTAATGAAGAGTTAATATTTAGACTTAGGCCTCATGGAAGCAACTGTGACCTGGGCAAGGGAGAATTTTTAAGTTTTTTTAATTGATTTTTGTCCAATGACCTGCATCAACACAAGTGATCCAGAAAACTGCTGCTCATGCCACATTATGACTGACTGCCCTGTCACCAGTGATGCTAAATGATTGTGATAATCCCTGAGGGAAAAATGGAAGCACATTTGTTCCTTCGATCCATAATTGGCCTGACACTGAGTCCCAGAGACTGTGCACATCAAGGCTCTCTCTGTTGGTTATAAACGCTGTATGTGTCATCTTGTCTGGTCCTGATTAAGCTGATGTGCCTTTTTATTTGCCTGGGACTATTTTAGTCATCTTCACTTTCAACCTTCATTTTTAGGGGACAATTTAGGCAGATTGCATTGTGCCTGAGTTGAGTTAACAAAGATCATTTGTTATCTTCTTCAGAAGCTGGATTGGGCAAAAAAGAAATACATTTTTAGTCACTTGTATGCCTGATTAAGAGAAAAAGCCATCTGGCTAATAGCTACATGACATATGAGCAGTGTGGTAGGGTGGGAAAACACTGGTTTACAGGTCAATCTTGGGTTGAAATCCTAGCTTAGCCACTTATAAGGTGTGTGATCCTGGGCAAGTTACTCAAACTGTCAGTTATAGTTATCTCATATACAAAATGATTATGATAATGCCACTTTCTTTTTGTGGTACTTGGGTGTTGAACCAAGGTCCTTGCTCATACTTTGCAAGTGCTCTACCACTGAGCTGCACCTTCAGCCAATTTTTAATTTTTTCATCTTGAGGCAGGGTCTTGCTAAGTTATGCAGGCTGCCTCTGACCTGTGATCCTCCAGTTTCCACCTCCAGAGTTACTAGGTATGAACCATCACACCTAGCCTGATAATGCCATTTCTTAAGGGTTGTTTTTAATTATGAAGAGTACCTAGCATAGTACCTGCTACAAAATTTGTTGTTGTTAGGTGCTATCAACTCAGGTCTGCCTCATAGCAACCCTTATAGGGTTTTCAATGGCTGATTGTTTGGAAATTGATTCAGGAGTGGACTACCACACCCTTCTTCCATTTTTGCGGTGCTTGGGATTGAACTGAAGGCCTTAGAGAGCACTGAGCAGCACTCTACCAACTGAGCTAAACCCCAGCCCACTACAAAATAATACTGAATAAATAGGAGCTGTTTTATCAAAGGTGATCAAATGTTACCATCATGATGGTGTTTCTATTTGTATTTCAAGGACTGCACATTAAAAGAATGCTGGGATTTAGCTCAGTGGGTAGAGCACTGCGCTGCAGTCTCTGAGACCCCGAGTTCAATTCCCAGCACTGCAAAAATGGGAGAAGGGCCTGGCAATCCACTCCCAAGGCAATCCCGAAGCACTCAGCCATTGAAAACCCTATGAGGGTCGCTATGAGTCGGACACCGACTCGATGGCACACAACAACAACAATGTATGGAAGAAGGGCCTGGTAATCCACTCCCAAGGCAATCCCAAAACAGTCAGCCATTGAAAACCCTATGAGGGTCACTATGAGTCGGATACCAACTCAATGGCATCTAACAACAACAACAACAATATTAAAAGAACCCTAGTGATGGTTTATTACTCTTTCTAACTCAATGCCTAGTACAGTGTCTGGGATATAGTCAGCATTCAATCATTTTTAGTTAAAGGAATGAGTAAATGAGCAAGAGTAATATGAAATAGATAATGCATGTTTTATTCCCATTTTTGCTCATCAGCCAACTTCAACACCAAAGAGTAGTGACTTGCTCAACTGCTAAATTGGCAAAGTCAAGACTCACACTCACACTTTCTAATTGCAAGGCAAATTCTTCTTAGTAGTGTCTGTCTTGCTAATATATAATGGTTTTCCTATCCCAAATTTGGGGGCATTTGTTTTTTAAAGATTTATTAATCACTTCTTTAATATGTCACTTTTCTAAGTAGGGCACATGTTGTATTATTGTTAGGTGACACTGAGGTGGGTCCAACTCATAGAGACCCCATGTACAAAAGAATAAACACTCCCTGACACTGTGCCATGCCCTGTTGGGATTCCTAGAGAATACCACCATGATAGGGACCTATCTGGCCTGCCTGGAGGACCAACATCTATCCTCTAGAGCATGGGAGCCCCAGGGGATAGAGAGGACCACAGTGGCAGGGGCCCCTCTGGCCTACTTGAAGGAGCAACATCTATCCTTCAGGGCCAGTGACCCTTGGCCTACATCCTGGTCTTTCACTCCTCCCCCTCCCATTGACTGACCAAAGATGGCCCCTGATCAGGCCAGCTCTGATGCAGCCATATCCACCTTGATTGGCCACTAGAAGCTCCCTGATAGGTTAGTAAGGGGACACCCCTAATTGACCTGGCCTGCAGACAATCCACCCATCCAAAGTGCACCCCTATCAGAATCAGTTAAACTGTTACATACAGTTTGGCTTTGAACAGTTACATAGATAATATTACAGGGAGTATAGATAATATTAGAGAGCAATAAAAATCCCCCTTCTCCATTTTCCCCCACTCAGTGTATATGATTGACTCATAGTAATAAAAATGGGAAATAAGGCTTCCCAAGCAGAAAGCCCACAATTACAGTCCATCCGAGAGGCCCTTAAAGGCCAGGATCCAAGAATACCAAATAAAAAGATCACCAAAATTTGGAAAAAAGAAAAATTAATGCCCGATATTATGGAGAAGGGTCTGTCCAAACCAAGCACTTGGGTTGCCACTCAGGGCCCTAAAGCATGAAAAATATCATCAATACTCCCCAAAGCAATCCTTCTTGCAAATAATTTCATACCTGAAGCAAGGTCCCATCACTGTGCTCATTCAGCTGGCAAAGGAGAGACTTCCGTCAGAAGGCGGACCCTGAAGGGAGGGAGCTTCAACATCATCTCCCAGAGTGGGTAATCACAGGTGGAAGGGGGAGGAGCAAAGTAAGGCTTGGGAAGGTTTTAGGCCTTTACCTGGATTAGGTAGAGTTCAACCCAGGTACTCTCTTCTAGGGCTCCCAAATAATCCCCAACAATGCCTGGCACTATATTAGTGCCACTCGCTATTCCTAAGGTTTTCAATGGCTAATGGTTTTTGGGAGTGAGTTGCCAGGTTCTTCTCCCAAGCCTGCAGCACTGGTGTCCCCAGGCTGGCTCCCATCCAAGTACTAACCAGGCCAACTCTCCTTAGCTTCTGAGATCTGATGGGATTGGATGCCACAGTGGCATGACTGCAGGTTGTAGAGCACATAGGGATATCTGTTATTTGTTCATTTATTCAACATGTTTTTGAGTGGGACATCAGAGATTTTAAAGAAAATGTATAAGTTAGAATGGGTTCTGTGGGTTCACAGCTTCTTCTCAGAGCCTTTATTTTGTGTTTGTTATGAGTGTCTATAGATGCTTCTAGAACAGTACACTTTATTACCTAAAAACATTGAGGCATCTGATTTCTATTCTTTAGTAATCTCATTATCACCAAAGAAAAAAAGTAACATGCATTATTCCCAACTTCTTGATTAACCAGGTCCACTTTTCCTACTGGTAGGAGTAAGAAGAAGGAATACTTTTGGGCCCCACGTCAGACTTGACATTGTGCTCATTTTTACTAGTTAGTCTCTGCTCCCTCTTAGCATGAAAACAGGTGGGTTTCACCAACTGATCTCACCTGCATTCTGACTCTCAGTAACAGACTCTGGGGAAAGGATTTTATACTACTCTGTGACTCTTCGGTGAGTCAGCAACAGATGTGGATTGGAACTCAGAATTCCTCAGGCCTGACCTTATTACATGCCACAGTGGTATAAATGATGAGAGCTGGAAATAAAAACATTCACTTGAAAACTGGTTGCCTGTAATCTCAGCGATGGGGGAAGCTGAGGCAGGAGGATCATGAGTTTGAGGCCAGAGGCAGCCTGCATAACTTAGCAAGACCTTGTCTCAAAAATGGACTATGGGTGCAGGCCAGTTGTAGAGCATTTGCAAAGTATGTGGGAGGTCCTGAGTTCAACCCCCAAGTAGAGCAAACAACAATAATAAAGATTCATTTGAAGATTTTTGGTATTGGGCTTTCAAATGCTACAGAAAAAAAAATCCATTAGATGGACTATATGTACTAAGATAGAAAATATACAGTTGCCTTTTTGAACCTAGAAAAACTTTTGTTTCAATACCTCCTATAGCCCAATGCCTTTTAAGATTTAACATTCAGGCTATCCAGCTACTTGGAACCATTTTTAACCAGTTAGATGAGTTACTATCCAAAGAGATATTTTTCCAGTTTCTTTCCATATTTCAGGGAATATTCAAGACTCAGAAATATTAAGACACCTTCCAACTCCTTACATGGTACCCACATTTCTGCTCTCTCTCTCCTGAGAAGAAGATAAATGCTGTCTGTGCATGTACAGGGCAGAGGTATTGGATCATAATTTATGAGATGATAAAGGTGAAATCATGATTCTTGATTGGAGGGAAAGAAGGTACCTTGATTTCCCAGGTCTGTAAAGAACATTTCAGGACTCTTGAGGTGGAATTTAATGTGTCCTGGTAGCCGAATGCTGCTCCTATTTAAGTGATGAAAAAGATCCTTTTCAGATGAAAACAAGATATGCCCATATTCTTGTGATCAATGGCTGGAAATTTCTTATGCAGAAATTATATTGAGAAAGGAATATAAAATGCCCTTTCGTAGTAAGAAATCTACTCTAGGAGTGGGAGTGGAGAGTGGGGATGAGAAGTGAGGGGCCAGCATGAAAAATTACAAAGAACATGTAGTTTGGAGTCAGAGGAGTTTGGGTTTGGAGAGAACAGGAAACACAGTAGGAGTTTGGGCAGCACTATGGTTCTTATCGGGCTGGGATTTAGCTCAGTTGGTAGAGTGCTGCGCTGCAGTCTCTGAGGCCCTGAGTTCAATTCCAAGCATCACAAAAACGGGAGAAGGACCTGGCAATCCACTCCCAAGGCAATCTCGAAACAGTCAGCCATTGAAAATCCTGTGAGGGTTTGCTATGAGTCAGATACTGACTCGATGGTATCTAACAACAACAACAACATGGTTCTTATCATAAGCTCTAAGCCACACGAATAGTAGCTGCTTCATATGATTGATGTGGAGATTCAATATTATGCATGTAAGACACCCAAACACAGGATCTGGCACACAATAGGAATCCAATAAATGGTGTCTGTTTTAACCTAGGCTATATTATGGTTTCCTGCTACCCCATGCTGAAATGAGGAAGCTTTGAGTGAAGGAGCTTGGGTGTGACTCAGGGCAGGAAAGAAGCCTGGCATAGAGTAAATAGCCAGAAGCTTTTATGACCTCTGGTGTTAAGTCCAGTTGTGCTATTTTCCAGCCACATGATCCTGGGCAGATTTACTTACCTCAACTTACTGGTTTCTAAATGGAGATAATAGCATCTACCTCACAGGATTGTTGTGAGGATTTACAAAGTCAATATAAGTTGTTAGAACAGGGCAGAGCACTAAGCACTCACTAAGTCTTAGCTAGCCAATAAAAAAGGCTACAGCTATACTATCCTGGTGTCTGTTCTCATCTGATCTCAGAAGCTAAGCAGGGTTAGGCCTACTTAGTACTTGGATGAGAAACTGCCTGGGATGCTATATACTGGATGCTGGATGCTATAGGCTTCACTTCTGAAACAGCCATTGAAAACTGTTGGGGATTCCTAGAGAGTACCCCCAAGATAGGGGCCTATCTAGTCTGCCTGGAGGACCAACATCTATCCTCCAGGGCCAGTGACCCTTGGCCTCTATCCTGGTCCTTCACTCCTATCCCTCCCATCATGTCATCCAAGATGGCTGCTGACCAGGTCAGCTCTGACACAGCCATCTTCACCTTGATTGGCCACCAGGAGCTCCCTGACCTAACCGTGGTTCTCTATATCCCCTGAGGTTACCCATGCTCTGGAGGATAGATGCTGGTCTTCCAGGCTGACTATATAGGCTCCTACCTTGGGGGTACTCTCTAGGAATCCCCAACAGAAAGCTCTGTGAATAGCAGAGAAGCACTGACGTAGTGCCAGACATGGAACAGTGTTGGGGAATGTTTCATTCTGTTGTACATAGGATTGCCATGAGTTGGACCTGACTTGACAGCACCTAACAACAATCTTTTTATTATTATAGTCTAAATAAGTATCAAATATTCATATATTAGATATCATTTTAATTATGAAGCATTTAGAATGGTGCCTGGCAAATAGCAGGCACTTAAATATCTGTTTTCTTTTCTTGATTTTTTTTCTCTATCAAGTACCCTGCCAAATGAAAACAACCATTTAAAGTAGTTATTATTCTCATTTTAGATGGGGAAATCAAGGCACATATGTGCCTATGTTTTTTATTTTGTTTCAATATCACAACTAGTCCTTTCTCTTCTAGTTGGTAAGTGGTAGCTGGTAGTAGGAGAGTGGACTTAAACCTGAGGTTGTTTGACTCCAAACCCTACATTCATTATATCACAATACTTGGCAAATGTTCACTGAATGGGGTGATATATAGGGTTAGTGAGGCTTGGTTCAAAGAGATGGAAGTAAAAGGGAAATATTTTCTGAATACTGAGAATTGCCTTCTATGTTCTATCAGCTGGTAACAGCCAAGGAAGTAAGGATCTTGTAAAACCTCTGAGTTAGGTGTCTGCTATGGTGGCACATGCTTCTTGTCTAGGTTCTTATTTATAGGCTGAGGTAAACAGTAGGTTCACAAAGCTTTTTTGTTGTTAATCACTTTGAAACATTATAGGTTCCAGTCAGAATGTTGACTATGCAGAAGGCTAAAGAGGGACAGTAATTCTGTTTATCCTTTACAAATCAAAACTAGCTTGAATTTAGGGACCTGGACATATATGTGGCTCATGTAATCATGTAACCTGTACCCTGTTACTTTGCTGTAATGGACTGGTTTGTTCCTGAATGTGGCTGCAAAGGTTGATCCCAGATAGATAAAACCAATTAAGAAGATCTTTCTAAATTTTGTTTTTATACAGTAGGGAACAGTCAGGATTATAGATGATGATGGTAGTGTTACCATAAGGGGATGCTGGCTTCAGAAGGATCTCTGATCTTGAAAATGGAGTGGCCTTTGATGAGAACTACATTGATTAGGTCTTTACCAGTAGCAGTGGCAAGGGGTGGCCTGTGTTACTGTGTGGCTTTAATCTCCATAATACCAGAAAGTTTGCTAAATAAAAGTCCAATCCTGGCGAAACAGCATGTAATCTCAGTTTCAAATCAGTTAACCTCCCTCAACACCCTTTTACAACCAGAATGTTACTTGTGAGCTCCTCCTTACCCCTGCCACTGCCTTTGGACGATTTCTGGAGTAGCCAGTGATTTTGACTCTGTGTCAGGGATAGTGCCATATGCTTTACATACATAATATCTACTTAGGGATATATAGTTATTATTAATTTTATGAATGCCATTTCATAGGTTAGAAAAATGGAGTTTCTGGTTGAGTGACCTTCCCAGATCACATGAGTAAGAACTAATAGAACTGGAATTTGATCCTGGAGCCCTCTAACTCTCAAAATATGCCTATTCCACTCTACTGTCTTGGTGAGGGTATCCTTGACCACAAAGGGTTAAAGTTGCTCAAACTCTCTGCATTAACAAGCAAAAGAACTCTAATGATGTCATAGACATAGGGCTCTGGAACTTCAAGTTCACCATGACCACTATTTGCTCTGTGGTGTGGTGTGTCCTCCCTCTTTGGGAGTCAAAGGAGTATTAGGCTCTAGTGAGATGAACTTACTATCAAAGAGATGGCACATTGAATTGACATATATAAGATGTATATATTGAGGATATTTTGGTTGTTTTGAACTTTACTAATTTGTTCAAGGGCTGGGATTTAGCTCAATTGGCAGAGTGCTGTGCTGCAGTCTCTGAGGACCCGAGTTCAATTCCCAGCACCATAAAAATGGGAGAAGGGCCTGGCAATCCACTCCCAAGGCAATCCCGAAACAGTCAGCCATTGAAAACCCTATGAGGGTCGCTATGAGTCAGATACCGACTCGACGGCACCTAACAACAACAACAATTTGTTCAAAATAGTCACCCTTGGAAATACTTTCAGTAGCTCTACAGAATCCAGAGACTGATATGAATACCTCAGAGTCCATAGCCAAGTTCATCGGGAAAGAGAGTGTTTCAAAGCCTGACAGGAGTTGCTGGTATCACTGTTTCAAGCCTTTTCATGGATCCATCTGGAAAAGCCTGAGGTATGTCTTGAATGTCACATGTTTGAGAGCACTGTAGCAACATTCTCAGGGCACTGTGCCAGGGATATGGCTCTGGGTTACCTTCTGCAGGTAGGTTGGAGATGTTTCCTGGGTGAACGAAGAAAGGATATAGAACATTAAAAATGTATACTGGTGGGTATGAAGGACATTACATTATCGTTGGCAAAATTTCAATGTGCTGATTGGTGGTGCCAAGAGAAGGACCTTGGGATCTTTCTTATTATAAAAACAGGAACAAGGGTTTTATTGAGCTGCTCTTGCAAAGGAGAGCAAGAATAAGTAGAGGGATGCTGTCGTCGCTGATGGTCCATGCTGGTCTTGACTCTCACAGCTCGCCTTCTCTCTTTCTTCCTCCCCAAGCAGGGGGAGAAAATGCAGAGTTCTTAGTGGCTTGATTGAATACTTCACCTCTTTGGTGGCCCTGGTCTTGATTGCAGTCTTGCTTGAAGATCTCTAGCGGTGAAGATGTGAGTCTCAGGAGTAGGGTGCATTGGGATCGAAGTGGTTAGGATGAGAGGTGGAAATGAAAGGATGACAAGAGGACCACCCAGAGGGTGGGTCCAGGGCTCTGAGGGTGGCCAGTGGCCTGCTTATATACACCTTAGCAGGGGGGTGGACCAGGGAGTGGCCAATCAGGGCAGGGCTCGCACCAGGAGTAACTGTCACAGTGGACATGTAAATATAGGTTTGGAGATGTGCACTTTTGTTAGGTGGGTAAAGCTCAGGCAGAGCCAATCATGGGTGTCCCGTAGCTGACCAGTCAGGGGGCCCTGGGTGACCAATCAGAGTGGAGGTGGTCAGGCCAGAGCTGGATTGGTCAGTGGGCATCTTGTGTTACTTGATGGGAAGGGCAGGAATAAAGGACCAGGAGGTAGGGCAAAGGTCACTGGACACCATCTTGCCTGGAGGATAGATGTTAGTCCTCCAGGAAGGCTAGATGGACCTTATCCCTATCATGTTTCTTTTCTATCCCCTGGGGTTATCCTATGCCCTGGAAGATGGATGTTGGTCCTCCAGGTGGGCCAGATAGGCCCATGTCACTGGGGTCCTCTATAGGATTCCCAACAGCTCTAGATCCATAACAATACAGTTTCCTATATCCTGTATTATTTCTGGAAGACTATGGCCTAGAACCAACATATAATGTACATCACATAAAATCTAGTGTTTTCCAAGTTTCCAGCTCTTTGTTTTCTTTTTCTCTCATTCATTCTTACCTTCATTCACTTACATTTATTGAACTTTCAATATCTTTCAAGCATTGTGTTAAGCATTGAAAACACAAGTGGTGGACAATGTAATATCTCAATTTTCACAAAGTAGCCACATAGAGCAGCAGTTAAAAACATACACTTTGCACTTTGTCAAGGGCCTCCTCAGCATCAATTGAGATGATCATGTGACTTCTATCTGCCAATCTCTTGATATGTTGAATTGCACTAATTGTTTTTTGTATGTTGAACCAGCCTTGCATCTATGGAATGATGCCCACCTGATCATAGTGTATGATCTTTTTTATATATTGCTGAATTCAGTTTGCCAGAATTTTAAGGAGGATCTTTACATCAATGTTCATTGGGGAAATTGGTTTACAGCTCTTTCTTTGAAGAGTCCTTATCCAGTTTTGGTATCAGGTGATCCTGGCTTCATAGAATGAGTTTGGAAGTATCCCTTCTTTTCTATTTTACAAAATAACTTGAGGCTAATAGATATTACTTCTTATTTGAAAGTTTGATAGAATTCCACTGTGAACCCACCAGGATCTGGGCTTTTCTTTGTTGGGAGGTTTTTATTACCGTCTCTGATTTGGTGAATATAATGGGTCTGTTTAATTTGCATATGTCCTCAGGGGTTAGTTTTGGTAATTCATATGCATTAAGGAATTTGTCCATTTCTCCTATATTTTTGTTTTGCTTTGTTTTTTTCTTTTTTTTGCAGTACTGGGGGTTGAACCCAGGGCCTCGCACTTGCATGCTTTGAAAGTGCTGGACCACTGAGCTACACCCCCAGCCCATTTTTTTTTTACTTTTTTGAGACAGGGTCTCACTAAGGAATTTGTCCATTTCTCCTATATTTTTGTTTTATTTTGTTTTTTTCTTTTTTTTGCAGTACTGGGGGTTGAACCCAGGGCCTCGCACTTGCATGCTTTGAAAGTGCTGGACCACTGAGCTACACCCCCAGCCCATTTTTTTTTTTTTACTTTTTTGAGACAGGGTCTCACTAAGTTATGAAGACTGCCCCTGGTCTCGAACTTGCGATCCTCCTGCCTCTGCCTCCCGAGTCTCTGGGATTACAGGCATGCACCACTGCATCCGGCTCTGTATATTTGTTTTTTTGAGAGTATATTTACTCAAAGTAGTCTCTGATGATCTTCTGGATATCTTTGGTATTTGTCATTATGTCCCCCTTTTGATCTCTGATTTACTAAATTTGAGCATTTTCTTTCTTTCTTTTGGTGACACTAAGGGAGTGTCAATTTTGTTGACCTTCTCAAAGAACCAGCTCTTGGTTTCATTAATTCTTTATATTGACCTTTTAGTTTCAAATTGGTTAATTTCTGCTTTGATCCTGACAATTTCTTTCTGTGTACTTCATTTGGGGTTGGCTTGTTGTTGGTTGTGTTTTAGCGTCTGTCATTAAGTTATTTAATTGGGCATTCCCTAACTTATTGTAGAAGGCACTCATGGCTGTGATCTTCCCTCTTATGACTGCTTTTGCTGTATCCCATAAATTTTTGTAGGACGTATTTTCATTCTCATTTGATTACAGGATTCTTTTAATTTCCCCCTTTATCTCTTGATGATCCACTGATCATTCAAAAGTGTGTTATTTAGTCTTCGCGTATTTGTAAACTTTGTGAATTTTTTCTTTCAGTTCTAGTTTTATTTCATTGTGATCGGATAAGGTACATGGTTTGGTTTCATTTTTTGTGTTTGTTGAGGCCATTTTTGTGAACTAAAATGTTTATTTTAGAAAAAATTCCATGTGGTGCTGAGAATAATTTTTATTCTAGCTTTGATGGATAAAATATTCTGTGGACATCTGTAGGGTACAATTTGTCTATGGTGCTGTTTAAGTCCATTTACCTGCTGATTTTTTTTTTTATGACTTCGCTCTGGAAGAAAATGGAGTATTGAAATCTTCCATAATTATTGTGTCTGGCCCAATGTGTTCCTTTATCACCAAGAAATTTTGTTTTATGAATTTAGGTGCCACCAAATATTGTGAATATATATTGAGTATCATTATGAGTCGCTGGTTGACTGTTCCTTTTACCAATATGTCCATTCTTTCATGATAAATGTATTGAAGAGATTGGGCAAGTAAGAACATATCTCAATGTCATAAGGGCCACTTATAATAAACCTACAGCCAATAACATATTAAAAGGTGAAAATTGAAACCATTCCCTCTAAGATCAGGAGCAAGGCAAGAATGCCTATTCTCACCTCCCTTATTCAATAATATGGTTGAAGTCTGAGCCAGAACAACCAGGCAAGAGAAAGAAATTAAAGGAATACAGATCGCGAAAGAAGTGGTTAAATTATCCTTGTACACAAATGACATGATCCTCTACCTAAAGGACCCCAAAAATTCCTCCAGAAAATTCTAAGCGATAGCTCCTTCAGCAAAGTTGCAGGATTCCAAATTAATACTCAAAAATCAGTAACTTTCCTTTATACCAATAGTGAACAAGAAGAGAAGGAAAGAAAGACAACTATCCTATTCACAATAGCACCCCCAAAAACTATTTAGGAATCAACCTAATCAAAGACCGTGTAGGACTCTACAAGGAAAATTTCAAAACTTTAGAGAAAGAAATAGCAAAATATACTAAAAGATGGAAGGATATTCCTTGCTCATGGATTGGGAGAATTAATATTTTGAACATGGCTATACTACCAAAAGTGACTTATAGATATAATGCAATACTCATCAAAATGTTAATGACAGTCTTTGCAGAAATAGAAGAAACAATCCTAAAATTCATATGGAAACACAAAAGACCACTTATTGCCAAGAAAGATTCCTAAGCAGCAAAAACAATGCTGGAGGTATCATAATACTTGATTTCAAACTGTACCATAGGGCCATAGTGGCAAAACCAGCTTGGTACTGGCACAAAAATAGGCCTGAAGATCAATGCAACAGATTTGAAGACCCAGAGATAAACCCACATAACTATGGCCACTTGATTTTTGACAGAGGGGCTAAGGACATTCTTGGAGAGAAGATAACCTCTTCAACAAATGATTCTGGGAAAACTGAATATCAATGTGTAGAAGACTGAAAATAGACTCATATCTATCAATCTGTTGATACTTAACTAGAAATGGATCAGAGACCTCAACATAAAACTGGAAACCTTAAAACTACTAGAGAAAAATAGGGAACATGCTGCAACACATAAGCATAGGCAAGTTATTTCCTCAAAGGATCCCAATGGCCCAGGTAACTATACCAAAAATGGACAAATGGGATTATATGAAGCTAAAAAGCTTCTGTACAGCAAAGGAAACAATCAACAGAGTAAAGGGAGAGCCCACAGAATGGGAGAAAATCTTTTCATCCTACACATCTGAAAGAGGATTAATTCCTAGAATATACAAAGAACATAAGAAATCAAATAAAAAGACAACAAATAATCCAATAAATAAAGGTACTGGAACTGAACAGACAGTTCTCAAATATAAAAGCATGAATGGCCTTTTCTTTCAGGTGCTTTATAGCTTTATTAAGTTCTTCATTTAAGAACTGTCTGTTCAGTTCCTTTGCCCACTTGTGTATTGGATTATTGGTTATCTTGGGATTTGGTTTCTTGTGTTCTTTATAAATTCCATACACTAGTCCTCTGTCAAATGTGTAGGATGAAAAGATTTTTTTCATTCAGTAGGCTCTTGCTTAACTCTGTTGATTGTCTCCTTTGCTGTGCAGAAGCTTTTTAATTTCATGTAATCCCATTTGTGTATTCTTGGTGTGATTTCCTGAGCGATTGGAATCATTAAGCAAATGCTTGTCTATGCCTATGTGTTGGAGCATGTTTCCTATCATTTATTCTAGTAATTTTAAAGTTTCTGGTTTTATGTTGAGGTCTTTGATCCATTTTGAATTAACTCTTGTGCAAATTGAGAGATGTGGGTCTGTTTTCATTTTTCTACAAGTAGAAATCCAAGTTTCCCAGCACCATTTGTTGAAGAGGCTATTTTTTCTCTAATTTTCCTGCTTGGGTCTTTTGTCAAAGATCAGGTGGCTATAGATGTGTGGGTATATCTCCAGGTCTCCCTAGCCATTAGGTGGAATCTCAGTGTTGTTTTGGTTCACATTTCCCTAACTTCAGTAAGAATAGCCAAGATTAAGAAAACAAATAATAACAAATGCTGTTGAGGTTGTGGAGAAAAAGGAATCTTTTTACATTGTTGGTGGGACTGTAACTTAGTTCAATCACTTTGGAAATCAATATGGAGATATCTTAGAAAGCTAAAAATAGAACTCCCATAAGATCCAGCTATACCACTACTTGGAATATACCTAAAAGGATATGAGTCATCATACTACAGAGACACCTGCATCTCCATATTCAATGCAGCACTTTTCATAATAGCAAGGATGTGGAATCAACCAAGGTGCTCATCAACAGAAGAATGAATAAAAAAAATTATGGTACCTATACACAATAGAATACTTCTCAGCAATAAAATAATGAAATAATGTCATTTGCA
This sequence comes from Pedetes capensis, assembly GCA_007922755.1. NCBI lineage: Eukaryota > Metazoa > Chordata > Mammalia > Rodentia > Pedetidae > Pedetes > Pedetes capensis. The sequence goes on from VMDO01008549.1 coordinate 47,206, forward strand.
GTAAAAATGGTTGGAACTGGAGAATATCACCTTAAGCAAATGAACACAAGCTCAAAAAGACAAATACCATATGTTCTCATTCATGGGGGGGCTGAATATTACTTAAAGGAAGAAAAAATCCTATATATAAGTTGATACATAAAAAATGTACAATTAAACTTAGTGAAGAATAGACAATATAAAAAGTAGAAAGGAGGAGGGAGAGAACTAGCAGAGCAAATTGAAGATTGCAGAAGGTGGGATGGGGAGGAGAGTCAATGTAGAGGGCTAATGGGGGAAAGGATAATCTCAATGTAACCAATGCAACTTCATGAGTACATTGGAAAAATAGGGGAATATAACCCAAATATGGATTTGAGTGTTACTATGTGTTAGCCATAAGGCTCATAAAACTTGTGGGTTGATGAAAGTATAGCCAGAAGTGGTGTAATGGTTGCATAATGGAAAAAGCCAATGGTGTATTACCCTATACCCCACCATCATTTACTAATAAAGGAAGAAGAAAATAAAAGTACAAATGGCCAATAAACACGTGAAAAATGCTCAATATCCCTAGGCATTAGAGAAATGCAAATCAAAACAATACTAGGATTTCATGTCATTCCAGTAAGAATGGCCAAAACACAAAATAAATAATAAATGCTGTCAAGGACATGGAGAAAAAGGAACCTTTCACACTGCTGGTGGGAATGTAAATTAGTTCAACAACTTTGGAAATAAATATGGAAGTTCCTTAGAAAACTAAGAACAGTACTGCCACATGACCCAGATATACCACTACTGGTAATATACCCAAAGGAAGATAAGTTATCATACCACAGGGTCTGCTGAACTTCCATGTTTAATGCAGCACTCTTCACAATCACAAGGTCATGGAATCAACCAACATATTCATCAACAGATGAGTGAATGGAGAAATTGTATTATATATAAATAATGGAATATTACTCAGCAATAAAGGTGAATGAAATTATGTCATTTGCAGCAAAATGTATGGAAATGAAGAACATCATCTTAAGTGAACAAACCCAGTCCCAGAAAGAGAAATACCATATGTTCTCACTCATATTTGGGAGCTAAATGTAATTTAAATGAAGCAAAAAGCCTATCCATGTGTAAAAATATAAAAATGAAAAATAATACTTATCTAAGAAGGGAAAATGTAAACAGTGGAAAGAAGAGGGGTTTCAATGGGTGGGAACAAGGTAGGGAAAGGGGGAAGGGGAAGGGAAATAAAATAGAGGGGAAAAGCGGGAGGGGAAATCTCAAAATATATGATGCTACTATATGAGTGCATAGGAGAAAATAGGAGAAAAGGAAGAAAAATCAATGAGAATATAACCCATGAATGCATACAATTTTTATTATATATTAATCAAATGGTTCTGTAAAATATGTAGTTTGATGAAAGTGTAACCAAAAGTGATGCAATAGTTACATAATGGAAATAGCAAACATCTTATAACTCTGTACCTCACCAATGTTTATAAATGAAGAAAAAAGAAAACACAAACTTTGCAATCGTATTGCCTGGGTTTGAACTTTGGCACTGGTACTTAACAGCTGTTTGATAGCAGACATGTCACTTAACCTCTCTGTGCCCTATAGTCTGCTTCTGTGTAGTGGAAATAATAATTGTCAATCCCTCATAAGGCTGTCATGAGGACTAAGTGAGTTACTGTCCCATATTAAGCACTATGTGAGTTTCTCTTAAACAATATGAAACTCAGATTTTGGTGAAGATATGTACTTTCAGATCATGATAAGTGAAGGGAACCATTACCTTGATGAATGTGGTATGCTGAAAATGTTTATATCTTGTCATAAACTTTTTCTTAGAAAATGAGCTAATGAAATCATTTACACTATGAATGGAATTTTCATCATATATTTGTATTTCTACAAAAGGCAAAGCTTACCTTTAATATAAATCCACTGTTGCTAAACTTTGATGTACTTTAGAATTATCTTGGAGGCCTCATTCCCAGATTCCAACTTGGCTGCAGGAACTGTTATACATATATTTTCTATTCAGCAAAATAAAGGAAGAAAAGGGAATGCCTATGGAGTTTCTCTCTCACTTCCTAGAAGTTTCAGGTATGATTTTTGCATACATATCACTCTTTTATATCAAAAATTTTATGTTTGCTCCTTGTTTGTTGTTGTTAGGTGCTGTGGAGTCGGGTCTGACTCATAGCAACTCTACATACAACAGACGAAAAACTCCCTGACACTGTGCCATGCCCAGCACTATGTCAGTGCTTCTCTGCTATTCATAGAGTTTTCAACAGCAGAGTGTTTTGGGATTGTTTTGGGAATGGGCTGCCATATCCTTCTCCCATTTTATGGTGCCCCAGAATATGCAGAGCAAGTACTCTATCAACTGAGCTACACCCCAGCTCCTCTTGTTTGTTAATGTTCATTAATTGTACAAATACTGAGTTTCATTATGACATTTTCTCACATGTATATAAGGGACATTAATTGTTTTTTTTCCCCCTATTGCTCAAACTCATTTAAAGAAAGCATTAAAAGGTGAAAAAACATCCCATTCATGGATAGGCAGAATCAACATTATAAAATTGACCATATTGCTGGAAGCCATATAACAGATTCAGTGCAGTCCTCATCAAAATTCCAATGATATTCTTCACAAAATGAGTAAAAGCAGTCATAAAGTAATCCATATAGAAACACAAAAGAACCCAAAAAGCCAAGGGAATAAAAAAAGCAATCATGTAGGTATCCTAATACATGATCTCACATTATACCATAGAGCCATAATAACAAAAGCAACATGGTACTGCCACATAAATAGACCTGTAGAGCAATGGAATGGGTTAAAGGACCCAGAAGTAAGTCCACATAGCTAAAGGCATCTGATTCTTGGCAAAGGTGCAAAAAACATACATTGGAGAAAATACAGTCTTTTTAACAATTGGTGCTGGAAAAACTGTCAGTAAGTAGAAGATAGAAATTAGATTACTATCTCTCAACATGTACAAAAATCAATTTAAAATTAATCAAAGACCTTAAGGTAAGACCTGAAACTTTTAAACTAGTAGAGGAAGGGATAGGGGAAATACTTAAAGATCTAGGCATAGAAAGTGAGTTTCTGAATAAGACTCCAATAGCTCATGAAATAATGGCAAGAATTGACAAGTAAGATTGCATCAAATTACACTTTTGCACAGTAAAGGAAACAATAACAAGAGTTAAGAGACAGCCGACAAATGGGAGAAAATCTTTGCCAAGTTATTCATCTGGCACAGGATTAATATCTAGAATACATAAAAACTCAAAAATTAAACACCAAGATATTAATAGTCCAGTCAGTAAGTACTCAAATAAACTGAACAGGCACTTTTCAAATGAAGAAATACAAAAGGCCAATTTATATGTGAAAAATATTCCACATCTTTAGCTATCAGGAAAATGCAGATCAAAATTACCTTGAGATTCCATTTTTAGCTCCATCAGAATGGCTAGCACCAAGCAAACAGAAGACAACAAATATTAGTGAGGATGTGTGGTGGGGGGAAGGAACATTATACACTACTGGTAGGAATGTAAATTAGTGCAGCCACTAGGTAAATCAATATGGAGCCACCTCAAATATCTAAAAACAAACTAGATATCATGGTGCACATCTGCAATCCCAGTGATTTGGGAGGTGGAGGCAGGAGGATCAAAAGTTTAAGACCAGAGGCAGCCTGTGTAACTTTGCAAGACCCTGTCTCAAAAAGAAAAAAATGGCCTGGGGATGCAGCTCAGTGGTAGAATACTCAGTGGTAGAACCCAAGGATGAGGACCTGGGTTCAGTCCCCCAGTACTGCAACCACACCAAACCAAAACAAAAACCTAAAAACAGAACTACCATATAATTCAGCTATGCCACTCCTAGGTACATAGGTGAAAGAATGCAAATCAGCATACCACAGAGATACCCGCATACCTGTGTTTATTGGGGCAATACTCACAATAGCCAAGTCATAGAATCAATCCAGATGCCCACCAATAGATAAATGGATAAAGAAAATGTGACATATATACACAGTGGAATTTTATTCAACTATTAAGAAGAAAAAATATTATGTAATTTTTCAGGAAAATGGATGGAACTAGAAATCATCATGTTAAACAAAATAAGCCAGACTCAGAAAGACAAGTATCACATATTTTCTCTCATATGCACAATCTTACAAAAAGAAAGGAAACAAAAAATATATGAAAGTAGGAGGACTATTGGGAACAGGAAAGGCATGTCTCATTCTCTTGAGCTTAGACTCACGGCTTCACCTACCTACACGGGAGGCTAGGGAAGCTAGGGAATAGAGTTGTTTTTTTTCTGTGTTAAATGTGCAGAGGTAAAGCTGAGGTTCTCTTTACTAAAGAAAAAGGAAAAATGGATATTGAGAATCGACTAATATTCTTCGCCACAGTACTGATCTGTTTCTTTGTCTAACTTCATTTTTAAATTTGAAGTTTTCCATTTTCTCCCTGGAACTATCACTAAGACTCTTCTCATTAGTTGTACCTACGCTTACTTTGTGGCTCAGATAAAAATAACAAGCTAATGTTTATTGAACACTTACTCTATGGCAAGCATGGCACCATGATGCTTTGAGGTAGATGATTATTATCCTCATCTTTTTGAGATCTTGAGAAGTTAAACAATTTGCTAAGTAGTGGCAGAGTTGGGATTCAAATAGAAGTAGTCTGATGCCAGAACCTGCTTATTGATGCAACAATGACTTGATTTACCAAAAGTTAGGGAGCAAAGTGTGATGAGTAAGAAGAAGGTAGAGAGAGGCACTATGAAAGCATCATGTCTTTCATATGAAATGTTTATACATTTCACTTTCAAAACTTATGGAACCTCTGTGGGATATAACACTTTAAATATTTTATCTGATTTCATGAAACCACATTTTATTTATTTATTTATTTATTTATTTATTTATTTTTATTAGAAATTTTTAATGTACATCATAATGTGATTCATTTTGACATGCTTTTCATTGTGACAGTTTTCATATATGCAATTTGATAAGCATTATTCATATAGGTTACCCCTTACCCTCCTCTATGTTTCCCCCCCTCCCCCCTTCCCATCTAAGTTTCCCACATTTTTATTGAACTTATTGGTTTGGCATTTAAGGACCTTCCCTACCTGGCCCTAACTTTTCACACTTAATCTTAGCTCATACTACTCAATACGAAATAATCACAAGAAGTTTTAGAAATAAGCAAGATTTGTCTTTCCCTACCTCTACTACTCTTACTTATGTGACTTTATGTAACTTACTTCTTGGTACATGAGTTTTATTTTTATTTAAAACAGGAATGATAATATCTACTTTAAAAGGGCTGTTGTAGAGATTAAGTGAGGCAGTATAGGTAATACTCTTAGCATTTAAATAAAGGATATTTTCATCTTTCTTCTCATTTTCACTCCTCCTTTCCCTTATTCACCTCCTGCCTTACCTTCTCCCATTTCCAGTGTGCTCCAGTTAAACTGGTTTAATTACTTTTCTTAGAATATAGTCTGTTTTCAACTTCTGTGCCTTTGATTTGTCAATGCTTCTTGAAATTCTCCCATTCTCTTCTCTCTTTTTTTCAGAGTAGCATCTCGAAGCCAAAATTTGCCCTACTCTATGTTTTGTTTGGTCCATATAATGTTTATTACCTTTTTAAAAAATGAGGGCATTCATTCAACATATATCCTTCCCCTTGCTGTTTTCCTCCACCTTGCCCCCTTGTACTTATTTATGTTCTCTTATTGGCTCCTAGAGGCATCTTGAGTTGCAACATCTCTATTCCATTTTAAATGTTGCCTATTATTGCTTTCTCTTCTATGAAAGTCTTCCTTGATCTTATTATAACCTGAAATTTCTTGTCACTCCCAATTATTATCCTGAAGTGCATAAAATGTATTTCTTCCTCAGTTCATTTGTTTGTTATTGAGATGGAGTCTTGCTATGTATCTCACGGTGGTCTGGAATTCACTATATAGCCCACATTGGCCTCCTCCTTGGACGCCTCCTGCCTCAGCCTTCTGAGTGCTAGGATTGTAGGCACCATTCCTGGTTCAGTTTTGTGTTAATGGTATGTACAGATCTTGCTTATACCAAAGTCTATGTTCCCCAAAGACTGGAATCCTGTTTCGTACATCTGTACAACCTAAGCAGTACCTGGTAGCTGTGATGCTCATTTTTAGGCTTACATGCTTATTGACTGGTCAGTGAAACTATTCTTTCCGCAAATTTGAAGCACAAAGTACTAAGAACAAAATGTACTTTGTAGAAACACATTTTAAAAATGGATAATAGCACTTCTTGGTAAGAATTCAAGAAGTGTCTAACTAGATGATTCTCTGGGAAAGACAGAATGGAGTTTTTCATTCAGTCTGCAATGCTGGGACAGGATCTGTGTTTCTTTAGTTTTGCTTCCAAATTGGAGTTGACATCAGTCACTGAAAAGTCTTGGCTCTCGGTAAATTTCATATTCGACAGGATGGGCTTTGAAAAATAAATGGAGTGAAAACCTATAAACTGGGAAGTTCTAAAATGAATGTGCATGGTTAGTGTAATCAGTGGCTAATTAAGGTGAGGTTTATGGCCATTTCACCCTTTCACCTGGAAGAAATTTCAGGAGTGGTCACGCACCACTTCCAATTGATGAACAGGGGGGCCAGAGAGGTCAGAAAGTCAACCTCATTGAGCGGTCTAGTTCTGCCGTATGTAGATTGACACATGGGCTTGAGTCACGAATAATAATTATTGTCAGCACATCATTTGGTTTTCTTTGGCAAGTTAGAAAGGCTGGAATGGACTTCATATTGTCAATACAGACATTTGAGTAAAGGGAGAAACCATTGCTGAATTCTAAGCACTGTGGTTGCAAAATCTGCTGCAGGCTTTTACAGTGATAAAAAGAATCCTTTAGCCCCTCCAGCAAAACAAGCAAAAAAGCCAAGACTAAATTCTGATGCTAGCCTCTGTGTCCTTTGGTACTGTGGTATTTTCCCCACCATAAATGACCAGAGCCTCCATCTTCTCTACTCTCTCCCTCAGGATATACCAAGAAAAGAGCTGTGTTTGCAGCAGTGTTTACAGTAGCATAAAGAAATAAGTAAATAAAACTATAGAAACACCTAAAGCAGCAGTCCTCAACCCTCTTGGCACCAGGGACTGGTTTCGTGGAAGATAATTTTCCACAGACTGTATGCAAAGCTCAAGTGGTAATGCAAGGGATAGGGAGTGGCTATAAATACAGATGAAGCTTGCTTGCTCTCCAACTGCTCAGTTCCTGCTGTGAAGCCTGTTTCCTAACAGTCAGCCCTGGGATTGAGGACCCTGACCTAAACATCCACCAATAAAAGATTCAGTAACTTCTATAAGCAAGGATGGCTAGACTGTGACATAACATATTTTGGACATGTTGTCAAGAGAGGCCAATTGCTGGAGAAGAACATCATGTTTGGGAGAGTGGTGGAGTCAATGAAAAAACGGAAAATCCTCAACTAGATGGATTGACACAGTGGCTGCAACAATGGGCTTAAACATGAAAAAGATCATGTGCCTGGCCCAGTGTTGGGGAGTGTTTTGTTCAGTTGTTCATAGAGTCACTATTAGTTGAACCCAGCTCTATGGCACCTAACAACAACAATAAGGTACAGCGAGAATCTAAGCAGCTGTTTAAAAAGAAAGTAGATCTATTTGTATGTCTGTAGACTTCTGAGATATATCATTAAATGATGAAAGCCACCTATGTGATGCTACACTTTTGTAAAAAAGATGTGTATATACACACGTGTGTATATATACTCACAGAAGTCTAGAAGGATACTTACCAAAGGCTGTCATGTATTTATCTGGTAGTTGGTGTGGGTGTAGATTCTTGGGGCACAGTTCCCCATTTTATATTCTTCTTTATGCTTTATATTCTTTATGCTTTTATAAAAATCATGCCCTGTTTTATGATTAAAAAAATCAAGAAATAGATATTCTTTTGTAAAAAGAAAAGCAATCGTTTTGGATATCCTTTATTCACACTGAGATGTGAATTATTGAGAAGAGTTCTGATTATCATCTTTTTGATGGAGGAGTGGGAATAGGATTTCATCAGGTGTCAAATTCTTAACCTGATGAAATAAGGCTTCAAAGATGGGATTTCAGCGAGTTCTAGGTAAATGGAAACTACATGTACCATGTTCTGACTCTTCACTGGGGGGTTCTTTTTGGTGGGTCAAATTATCCTCAAAACACTTTGCCTAGGGTCAGCAGGGGAGTGGGAGCAGCAGGTGAGCTCCCAGGCCCTCCAGGGCTGGTTTGATCAGAGTAGCTTCACTCCCACCTAAATCTTTGGTCTCATAGCTTTGACTAGAATTTCATTTGGGAAAGAGAAAAGATTTAACTGCTTAATAAAAATTTGTGAATGACTGACTGTTCTGCACCACACTAAGTATAAGATAGGTTGGAAAAATACCCCACACTTATGAATAAGGTTTGGAGATTCAGAGAGTGAAGTGAGTTGATTCAGGAGAGACATGGAGTAAGTGGTAGGGTCAAGACTTAAACCCAGGTCTTTCAATGCATGCTCAGTGATCTTTTCACCATGCCAGATGGCCTCCAATTAGCAGCCTATAGGAGCCCTTTTACTGAACTCATGGCAATGATATCACTGAATTAAAAAGCAGTGAAATGCCCAGATGGTGTTGAGTGGCATAGTCTTATATTACTTCACTGCCTAGACTTACCACTTCCTCATCATCCTGGGCTGGTGTTGAGCAGGGCCTAAGAGCCAAGCAGCACCAGTCTGGGGGCTTTAGGGAATATGGGCTTGAGGCTTGAATGTCTACTTGAATTTCAAAGGCATGCAAGCAGGAAGTTCTGGTAGTACCAAGTTAGATGGAACTCCCTTCTTCCTTCTCCATAGCACTGGGGCATTTATGCTCTCGGTCCACTGAGAGACAGCGCATCCTGTGGCTATACTTTGGTGGTGTTAGATGCCATCTAGTTGGGTCTGACTCATAGCATCCATCGTAGGGTTTTCAGTGGCTGATGATTTCAAAATTGCTTTGAGAGTAGATTGACAAGTCCTTCTCCCATTTTTGTGGTGCTGGGGATAGAACCGAGGACATCCGAGACTGCAAAGCAGCAGGCTACCAACTGAGCCAAACCCCAGCCCCTTTATGAATACCTTATTCCTCGGTGGTTGATACCTTTATACCAGAATATCTCAGCCAGAACCTAAAATCCTGTACATATATGCCTTGAAACATTGCTGAACATACAAGCAGAGATATAGGCAGAGACAGGAAAAGTTTTTGGTTATAATGGAAAAATTATGAATCTCACAGATCTGAGTAGCTCCACTTAGTGGCTCCTCTGACACATCAGGAGGCCAATCACTTACTGTTTACAGAAGGAAAACTACTGAATGAATGACCTTATCCATAACTCATGTTGCTGTGCCTTCAGGCCTGATGGAGCAATGTGATTTTAAATCTCAGTTTCCTTCCTACAATGTGGCCTTTGGAAATGTCTTAAAGATTTTTTCAGGCCATTCTTTCTTTTTAATTTTTAATTTTTAATTGACAATTATTATACAAAGTCATGGACTATGATGTAATGTTTTGATACAGGTATACATTGTATAATGATCAAATTGGGGTAATTAACATATCCATAACCTCAAATATTTGATATTGCTTTGTGGTGAAGCATTCAAAATCATCTCTTCTAGTGCCTATGAGATATGTAATACATTATTATCAATTATACTCACATTGCTGTGCAATAGAACAGCAGAACTTATTCCAATCTAACTGAACTTGGTACCTGTTGTCTCAGGTACTCTCTTGGGAACTCTTTTACCTGCCCTTCATTGTGCTGCTACTTAGGGACTCTTTCTGTTTTTCACTTGGAGGTGATCTGGCAGGTTTCTCCATGTCTATTTGTGTCTGTTCTCAGGGGTAAGCAAGGTTTGGCAGTGATTCATCACATTGCCTTTCATTTGAAAGCAATTTTAAGAGCCTCAAATAGGATATATTTTTAGGTTTTCATTTTTTTTCTAGCAGAAATCCTCAAAATAATAGTCGAAAGAAAAGGCACTGTTTATTCTAATTGTAGTGCAGTCTTCTCTTGGTACATTGTACCAACAGCCAGTCATCTTCTGGGAAGGCTGAGTGAATGATGCTCTTTCCTCAGTGTATTTCATCCAGAGAGCAATATGGTTTAGGTAAGATTAAATTGCTACAAGGAATGGATTACCTTGAGCTGGAGCTATTTTGATGATAAGGAAGCAAGCTAATGAAAGTTGGTTCTTCTGTCATGAGCAATTTATTCTCAGCAAACAAGAGCAAATGTTTAAAAAACTAGATCATTTACTAGAGCAAACAGAAGTTGTCTTTTTTGTAGAATGTTGTACAAAGCCTGGAGTACAAGTGTAGGATTATGAGTGAGAAGGGAAAGATATTGTTCTGGTTGTCGGGAGGTCTGGATACCTGTCCTGGTCCTGAAACTGATTTTATTCAATATCACACCCACCTCTTTGTTTTTCTTTCTGTTTTTGAGACAAGAGTCTTGCTGAGTATCCCAAGCTGGTCTAAAAACTCACGATCTTTCTCCTTTCTCCTCCCAACAGCTGAGATTACAGGTGTGTATACACCTAGCTGTCATCAACCTCATACAAGTTGTAATGTCTGGTTGTACTTCCTTATCTAGAAAATGGGAACAAAATACCTGTGTTCCCTACTTTGTGGAGTTGTTGCAAGGATCAAAGGGATAATAGATGCTCTAGCCCTTTGAAAATGTCTAATGCTGGGCACACATGTACACCAGAAACCACGTCCCACCTCTGAAATGGTTAATTCTGTCTCTTTTCGACCTGTACTGTTCTGCCACAACCAGAGTTCATACCCTTTTGCTGTGATACTGCAAGTGTTTCCTAATCTGTCTTTCTGTCTCCAGTCTCTCTCTTCTAAAATCTATTATCCACTCAACTGCCAGATTAGTCTTCCTAAACCCATTTTCAATCATGTCCTTCTCCCTGCTCTAAAATTTTCAATAGGTCCCTATTACTTATTGGATTAAGTCTAGACTACTTGGCCTGGTATTCAAAAGTCTTCCTGGTCCAAGTCTTGCCAAGATTTCCATCCTCATTCTCCATTCCTCCCCCAATATGCTTTGATACTCCACGCAGCCTGTTACATTTATCCTCTACAAATGCCCTATACTTCCTTGTTGTTGTTGTTAGGTGCCGTGGAGTTGTGTCCGACTCATAGAGACCCTCATAAGGTTTTCAATGGCAGATCGTTTTGAGATTGCCTTGGGAGTGGGTTGCCACGTCCTTCTCCCATTTTTCTCGTGCTGGGAATTGAACTCGGGACCTCAGAGACTGCAGAGCAGTGCTCTACCAACTGAGCTAATTCGCAGCCCCATATACTTCCTTAAAGGATTTAATTTTCTCACTTTTTCATCCTTACTTTTTGATTTTAAGCATTAAGATTCAGTGTTTTCAGCATGTGGAAGGCTCTGGGTTTGATCCCCAGCACCAATAAATGAATAATAAAAATCAATATTTTGATGCCCCAGTTTACATACCATATTGTCTCATAATTATTCTTCTATATTCTCATTGGGGGAACTTTTCTGCCAATCATATTTTCAAGGGAATTCAAGCATTATGTGGTGATTGAGTGAGATAGCTTCTTATACTCTTTCCAACTGAATTCCTTTTTCTAAGGAGGGATTTTAGAATGATAATGGAGGTGAATATTCCTGTTTTGGTAAATAGAACAGTGTTTTTGCTCTCCTTGTCTTCCTCTTCTCTCCCTCTTCCCTCCATATCATATTGAGTTCCTGTTTTCTCTGTTCATACTGGCAGAGCGCCTTGCTGTTTCCACCAAAGAGGCAATGAAGTTGGGGACTTTTATTGGAACAAACAGAATGTGTGTCTGTAAACCTCTGAAAAAAATGGTGATAGTCTGTTGGCATGGCACATGCTGTCACAAAAGTTTTTAATCATTGTAATTGCACTTCTATATTCTTCCAGTACTTTTTAACAACTGTTTTATTCTTCCAACTCCTGTTTTTCCAGTATTTGGGAGTAGAACCCAGACCTTCATGCTTCCTTTTGTAAGTGCTCTACCACTGAGCTACACCCTCAGCCCATTTTTAACTTTTTATCTTGAGACACAGTCTCACAGTTATGCAGGCTGCCTCCTACTTGTGATCCTACTTGTGATCCTCCTGCCTCCGCCTCCCAAGACTCTGGGATTATAGGCATGTGCCACAGTGCCTGGCTTATCCCTTTAAACTCTTTGGGGACAGGGAGTTTTCTTATCATTTTATTCCCCACAGAACTTATTGGTGCTTGGTCAATGCTTAGTGAACTCTGAACTGACAGTGAATGAAAAAGGAAATTTTGAGTATTTTTTTTCCTGGGGCAGAAGATACAAAATCAAGGATTTCTCAATGTTTGTTAATCCTCAGTGAGACCAGCCTTTGTGAAGCTTCTTTCAGTGGCTGGACCATAACCAGTCTCCTACTGTGAGGCAAAGACTTTGATTTTTGGCAGAACAGCTCTTGGCTTTGTAAAGCAATTCCACTGAGTCCCTAGGAGAGAGAACATCTTGGGAAGAATTGTTTGTTTTGTTTTCATTCCAAGCAGGGCAAACAAATAGCAATACAGCATAGTGCAGGCATGAACTTTTTGCTAGAAATCCTATATTGCCATATGACAATATCCCTTCCATAAAAGCTCACAAGCATGAATGGAGTGGAGTCACTGCAAGGTATGAGAGAACCATTGTCCCAACCATCTGGAGGAGGGGAACATCAGAATGAGCAGTGGACTCAATGGACCTTGCTTTGGTACACACACTGTGGAACAATCTGCATATGGCTGGAAGAGAAGCTATGCAAAGAATGGAGAGCAATGGTAGACTCTACAAAGGGTTCATGAGGTAATACCATTGTTGTTGTTTCATTTGTATTTCTGATGACAGGTCCCAGCTCTTCCTCTCCTTTTCCTCTCCCACTTCCTTTCTTTTGGAGGTTAAGGAATATGTGAAGAAAGCAAGGACACTTACCTTGAGGTCTAAGCGTTATCAACTGTGTGTGTATATGTATATACATATTCACACTGAGACTCGACAATTTTACTGAATTTTTTTGTAGTATTGAGGGGTTGAACACAGGGCTTGACACACACTTTGCAAGTGCTCTACCACTAGGGTCCACCCCTAGCCTATTTTTTAATTTTTATTTTTGAGACTGGTTTTCACTAAGTTGTATAAGCTGCCCCTAGCCTCGAACTTGTGATCCTGCTGCCTCTGCCTCCCAAGTCTCTGGAATTACAGGCATGTGCCACCACACATGGTGGAAGGATAAATTTTAAAATTAGATTGAAACCTTCATGTAGGGTCAATAATAGGGAACTCTCAGATTGTTGGGATATTGACTTATACAATCAGCACCTAATGGTTACATACAGAAAGAATACTGTGAGTCAAGCTAAGATTCAGAAGATATGATTTGATTCTAGTATAATCAGTGTTATTAATAAAAGGAAAGCATAGACCAATGGAAAAAAGATGGTCAGCAAGGAAGCCTAGAGAGGCCAAGGCCAGAGGGATTCAGACACAGATTCGGGGAGAGATACACATTACAAGCGTGAAAGGTATGTATGTATTTATGTATGTATGCATTTATGTATGTATGTATATTTCCTCTATTGGGTATAGGTCCCATGAAAGCGCAGATGAAATATCCTTGAGGAGCAGCATCTTTGCTGTGCTCTGAGTTCATGTGCATCCTGCAATCTTTTGATGATTCAAATCTGTGGCATCTTAATACCAGGCAGACAATACGTCTATACACACCATTTTGGACTCTATAAGGAATATAACCTAAATGAATATCATGTATTCTGGTTTCTGTAGCAATCTCTGTGCATTCAATAGCACACATCAGTCTTCCTACATTAGACTCATCTGGAATTACATATGAGATTGAGCCTAATCTCATATGTAAGGTTGGGGAACAAGTTCTAGCCTGTGGGATGTTTGCTAAAGGCTTCCAGAAAAGTCTTTTGGCTGGTTGGCTTGTCAGCATTTGCCTTCAGTGCTCCATCCCATCACCACCTTTCTCCAAACACTGGGAAGAGAATTGATTAGTTTTTCACCACCTGAAGGTGGGCTGTATAGAGACTTCAGATTTCAGTGAATGTCTCCTGGGTGCTCTCCACCACGATCCAGTGCTGCTGGCAGCAGGGTCCTTCTGTTTGCCCATTTCCTCTTGCATTTTGAAAATGCTTTAGTTGCATTTGTGTCTTTTTCTTCCTTCACTTCAGAACAATCTGTTGAATTTGAAGAGCCAGCAGCTTCCACAATGTGCTAGGAAACAGGGTTTGAGTAACCAGAAAGTTGATTTTTCCATTGTTGCAAATATCTCAGGGAATGTGGGAGAGTCAGTAGACATTTAATAGCTGCAATCTAGTGTATTCTGTTCAAATGGCACTGTCTTCTCTTTACCCCCTTTAGTCAATTGTTGTAATAAGAAAAAATTTTTTTTTGTTCATTCTACATCCATCCTCTTGATAATTACTATTATAATAAAGGAGTTTCTCTTAGTTGTGCTCTTTAAAAATGTTTGTTGCATTAAATAATGCAATTTATATTATCAATTGAATTGACAGTTATAACCGAATGGACCTGTTGTCATTTTTGATGAAAATAAGTGGGGGAACAAAGGTTTTCTACTTAGATACTTTGATACTATGGGTTGAAATGCATCCCCACAAAATTCATACATTGAAGTTATAACCCCTGGTACCTCTAAGTGTGACCTTATTTAGAAATAGGGTGAATATAAATCTAATCAGTTAAGGTCATACTGAAGTAGAATGAGTCCAATCCAGCATGACTAGTTCCCTGAAGCAAAGGGAAAATTTGGAGATGGACACACACATGGATAATGCCATGTCAAGCTGAAAGCAGACATTTAGGTGCTGTATCTACAAGCCAAGGAACAACAAAGATTACCAGAAAACCACCAAAAGCTAGAAAAGAGGCATGGGACAGATTGTCTCTCATATCTCTCAAAAAGGCTGGGTTTGGCTCAGTTGGTAGAGTGCTGCTCTGCACTCTCTGAGGACCTGGGTTCCCCAGGCACCACAAAAACAGGAATAGGACATGAAAGTCCATTCCTAAAGCTATCCTGAAACAATCAGCCATTGAAAACCCTATGAAGGTTGCTACGAGTCAAACTTGACTCGATGGCACCTAACAACAAACCTCTCAGAAGATACCAACTCTGCAGGCATCTTGATCTTAGACTTCCAGTGTCCAGATCTATGAGAAAATCACTTCTGTTGTTTAAACTGCTCACTTTGGGGTATATTGTTTTTGCCCCTTAATACTAATAAACTTTATGTACCGGGAATTCCAGCTGAATATAATATGTATTCTATAGTGTGAGGAACACATTATGAGCTCAGTAACTGTTATAAATTTTGTGAGAATACTGACACTGTGCACGTTCTTGTTTTGAAGCTATTCTCCCTGTCCTAATTTCAGGTAGCCTTTTTTTTTTTTTTTTTTTTTTTTTTTTTTCAGTGCTGGGGCTCTGAACTCAGGGCTCCTGGTCCTTTCTTAATTTATTTTTTATTCATGGCAGGGTCTCACTAAGTTTCACAGGCTACTTCTAGCCTCAAACTTGTGATCCTCCTGCCTCCACATCTGGAGTAGCTGGTTACAGGCATGTGCCACCGTGCTGTCCATATAGTTATTCTTTTGAATAGAATGAAAACTGTGCATCTCAAGGGCAGGTCCAAGCCAGCCAAGTCCAAGCCAGCCAAGTCCATGCAGTGGCTGGGAAAGAAGAGATGGTGAGGAGAGCTTGGAGCTCTCAAAAGACAAGTGAAACTGTATGCATGTTCCTTTGAATATGTAGAAAGTGAAGTCACAATCTCGTCTCTTATTTAGAAGGAAGGATCTGGAAAGAATAGCAAATGGATCAAAGTGCTTAGCCCTGTGTAGTTCCACATCTGGGAAGTTATACAGCCTTCTGATGTGGAGCCTGAAGCTCGACTTGCTGCGATCTCAGCTCTATCAAGTGAGACATCTTGAGGAAGGCCTACCTAGAGGATCTCAACTTGTTAATCTTTGCACTCTGCACTGGAAGGAACCTGCCAGGGGGCTTTAGGATAAAAGAGCGCAGCAGAGCCCTAGTAAGGGGTTGTAAGGACCACGGGTCTGCCAGGGGCCTCCTCTCAGGCAAATCCTCTTTCTCCCTTCTGTTCCTGCCTCAGCCCATTGGTGCCCTGAGTCTGGCATCTTGACCTCAGGCATCTGATATTCTGCCCGTTGCTTTCTAGACTTGGCTAGCCATGGCAGCAGCTGCGGAAAGGGAAACAGATGCCAGAGGCTTTCTTAGGTCAGCCTGGCATTTCCGGAGGCTGGCCAGGGAGGGCAAGGCCTGTGTTCTCAGCTTGCCTGGCTTGTAGCCAAAAGTCCAGAGCTGTTCCAGTTGGAAAGACTTTCTAGGAACCAGAAACTGTATCTGGCTTGCATGCTTTTAAGTGCCTTATTTTTCCAAAGCTAATTTTTGGCTTGTTGGTCAAGATTCAGGGAGTATGTGTTTTAAGCAAGATGACCATATTTCCTAAAACAAAACTTGGTTTGATGGTATAATCATGTTTTCTTGTGTTTTGTTTTTATTAGTGTATATTAATTGTACAAAGTGAAAGATCTCATCATGCCATTGCTATACAAGCATATAATGCACTTGATCGTATATACTCCTTCACTTATGCTCTCTTATCTTCCCTCCCCATTTCACTTTCTTTTTTTATTGGAATTTTTAGTGTACAAATTAATGGGTTTCATTCTGATATGTATTTCATTGTGACATTTCCTTGTACATTGCTCACATAACCTCCCCCTTACCCTGTCATGACCCTCCTCCCCCATCCTCATCCCCCCACCCATGATCCCCTTTCTACTTGTATGTCTTTTTGTGGGAATATTTATCTATATATGTGCATCTTGATTTTGATTTAAGTCCAAACTTTTTTCTATAGTGATCTATCTTTTTACATTCTCAGCAGTATTACGTGAGTGATGTAGTCTGTTTGCATATTGCCATCTTTGGTATTGTTGGTATTATTATAATTCTTTCTGGAACTTTTAAAGTCGGGCTGTTTACTTTGAGGTCAACCTCTCACTCATTCCTCGCTCCTTGTTGGTTCTCCTACCCCTCCCGTCTTCTCCCATTATTGCTTCCTTTTGCTAGATCTCTCCCTCCTTCTTTCCACTGCTTGAATTGTCCCTTCTCTAAGTTTATTTGAGCTTTTTATTATGTTCCACTTTATGGATAGGACTTTTTCCTTCTTTTAATCTTGATTCAGCTCCCACATATGAGAGAGGACGTATGGTATTTCTCTTTTGGGGCTTGTGTTCGTTCACTTAAGAGAATTTTCTCCAATCCCATCCATTTTGCTACAAATGACATTATTTCATTTTTTGATTGCTGAGTAGTATTCCATCGTGTATATGTACCATAATTTTTTTTATCCATTCTTCTGTTGACGGGCACTTTGGTTGATTCCATATCCTACTGTGAAAAGTGCTGCATTGAACATGGAGATGCAGGTGTCTCTGTGGTATGACAACTCATCTTTCTTTGCGTAAATTCCCAATAGTGGTATAGCTGGGTCATATGGTAGATCTGTTTTTAGTTTTCTGAGGTACCTCCATATTGATTTCCAAAGTGGTTGAACCAGTTTACAACTCCACCAACAGTGTAAGATGGTTCCCTTTTCTCCTCAACCATGCCAGCATTTGTTGTTATTTGTTTTATTGATCCTGGCCATTCTTATTGGGGTAAGGTGAAATCTCAGAGTTGTTTTGATTTGCATTTCCCTAATGGCTAGGGATATTGAGCATTTTTCCCCCTTCACTTTCCCCTTCCACATTTCTAGCAGTCATCCTTTTACTTTTATGTCCTTTTGAAACCACAGGTTTTTTGAGAAAAATCTATATATGTGAAAAGCCTTATAAAGATATAAAAATATTTAGTTGACAAATTTTACAAATCACTTTTATTCAAGAGAATAACTATATGGACAGCATGGTGGCACATGCCTGTAACCAGCGACTCCAGATGTAGAGGCAGGAGGATCACAAGTTTGAGACTACAAGTAGCCTGTGAAACTTAGTGAGACCCCGCCACGAATAAAAAATAAATTAAGAAAGGACCAGGAGCCCTGAGTTCAGAGCCCCAGCACTGCAAAAAAAGAAAACAATGGCTATCTGAAATTAGGACAGGGAGAATAGCTTCAAAACAAGTATTCATTGAGCATCTTGTATGTACTAAGCACAGTTCTCAATAATTGAGATATACAGGGGCCCAAAGTAAACAAGATTTCTGCCATCATGGAGCTCACATTCTAGAAGCAGGACATTGATCTCCAAACTTTGAAACCTTCCTGAAGTGTTTTTAAAAATAAGTCTTTTCAGGTGTGAACATTTTAGTTAGCAAACTTTGGTGAAGTAAAAGCAGCTATTCCAGTGGTATTATCCACGCCACATGGGAGATATTGGAAAAGCCATGTAACAATTACTTCTGGATGGTCCTTTCCTGACATAGAATTAAGTTGTAGTCCTTGGGTGGTTTTATCTCATGCTCCATGCACATGTTTTTTAAGATCCAGTAATGAAATAGAAGAGCTGTGTGTTCTGTCCTTTAGGGTTTCAATAACTGAGTCTTTTGAACTGATGTGGGTATCGCTTACATTGAGCCATAGCCTTTGAAGTGGTCAACATTATCACCATGTTTCAAAACGCAGTCCCAAATACTGTGTATTTTTCTATATTTGGTTGTCATTTATCTACCTTCTCTGCATCCTTAGTGTGAGGCACCAGTGCCCAACCTGTGAAAGATTCTTAAGTACTTGTGGAATGAATGAGTGAATAATTGAGCAAATGAATGAAGAAATAAATGAATGAGCAAATGGAAGCCTATATGGTAGTTCAACTTGTTAGCAAGGGAAATGTTTGTCAGTTCTTTACACTTATGGGGGAAAAAAGTGTTCTTTTTTCCATTTTACAAGGAGAAAAGTTGTAGACCACAGGGAAAATAGGATGCCCTGTGGCTATACTTTTCCCACAGTGAGGTTATAGTGACAGTAACAATGAATTGTTATTGTTGTTAGGTGGTGTTGAATCCTGTTTGACTCATAGTGATCCTCTCAGGGTTTTCAGTGGCTGATAGTTTCAGGATTGCCTCGGGAGTGGATTGACACATTCTGATCCTATTTTTGCAGTGCTGGGAATTGAACCCAGGACTTCAGAGACTGTAGAGTGGTGCTCTACCAACTGAGCTAAATTCCAGCCTTTAACACTGAATGTTGTTGTTGTTAGGTGCCATCGAGTCGGTGTCCCACTCATATCGACCTTGCATACAACAGGGGAAACACTATTGTCAGTGTTTCTCTGCTGTTCATAAGGTTTTCAATGGCGGATTGATTTTTGGGAGTGGATTGCTGGTCTGTCTACCAAACCTACAGCACCTGGTGCTCCCAGGTGGTCTCCCATCCAAGTACTAACCAGGCCTGACCCTGCTTAGCTTCCAAGATCTGACAGGATCTGATGCCACAGGGCTACGGCTGCAGGCTAACAATGAATGGCCAGAGTTAACTGACTAACTCAAGATCTTGAATCAATCTCTAGGACCCATAGAATTCTACAGCCAGTTCACTAATTCAGTGGTTCTCAAACTTCTGTGTACATGAAGAGTACCTGCAGGGCTAGTTACAATAGATTCTCTGGCCCCACCCTCAGAGTTTTTGATTCTTTACATGTACAGTAGTGCCCAATAATTGGAATTTCTAAGGAGTTACCACTTGATGTTAATGCTGCTCCAACCACTTGGAGAACCACGAATCAATATTCAATGCTGATATAATTGATAGTTAAGCACACATACTGTTACTAGTGGTCAAACCCCAGTTCTGCCTCTTATTGTGTGGCCCTTGACCTTTACTTTTCTGAGTTACAAAATGGGAATAATATTAGTGCCCGCTTCCAAGGATTGTTGTGCAGATGAGGCAGTGCATTTAGAAAGCTTAGCACAGCACCTGGAATTTAGTGCCAAATAAATATTATCATTATAATTTATTTATATATCAGCACTCTGGGATATAGTAGACTTTAAATTAAATGTCCAAATAAAGAAATAGATGTAGGTTGAGAGACTGGAAGAGAGAATTTTAAATTAAAAAACTTGCATTTGACCCTTAATATTCAACCTGTGGTTGAGGCAGATGTTTGGATACTGCTACAGGTGAAATGTTGATGCTAGAACAGCAAAAACAATTTGCTGGTGTTCTTCTGACCCCACATATGTCTTGACAGGCATTCAGGGGATGAGATTCTATGAGAGAACCAAAGACCAAGAGCTGGTGGGAATGTTGCAGCTTGTGCTTGAGAACTGCAAATGTGGTGTCAAATGTCCTTAGTTTAACATTGCATGTCATCCTTTGGCCAGCGGGCAGGCCAAATCCACTGTTAAAATACTTTTCTGGTTCTATTTAAAGTCCCCATTCAGCAGAAAGATTCACTAAATTTCTGTGAAGTTAGCACAAACACTCTCTCTTCCTACCTTGTTTATTTTTCACATGTATATATACTGTTTCCTAAACTGTGGTCCATAAATCATTTGTACCAACCTTAAGTTCTTGGTGAAAATGCAAATTCCTGTAACTGACCTAGATCTAATGAATCAGAATCTCTGGATATGAGTTCAGAAAGTCTACATTTTCAAAAGAATTCTGGGGCTGTCATTGTAGCTCAGTGGTAGAATGCATGCTTAACATGTGTGAGGCCCTGGGTTTGATCCTGAGCATCTTCCTCAAGAGGAATTCCACCATTCTTGGTGCACATTAAAGTTTGGAAAGTACTACTACAAAGGACTGACCATTCCACTTGGACAATGCTGGATGTCATATTGGTCCATCATGATTAATTATTGGGAGAGTGCATAATATTACCCCTGAATCCCCAGTAGTTCCATGAAGTTTATTCCAAGGTCACACATATATTGGAGCTACTCTCATGCCACCTTACCCTAATTTGCAGCTGTACAATATGTACAATAAAGGACAGCTAGCAATACAGTGCATTTCAGCATGATTTATTAATATCAAAATAGCTATCTTAATATGCATTAAGCTGGATACTTTGGAGATATAAAGCTAGAAAACAATACGATTCCTGATTTTAGGTGGCTTTCATTATAGTGAACTGGCTGAAATAAGATGTATCCCTCATGTGTCTTTTTGTAAAACTGAATAAATTTTCCCGGAGTCTATTCTTAGGGTTAAAGTAAATTACTATTTTTTCCCTATGTTATCTCTTTGATTCAAAGTTGATAGTGGATGGTAACAGACATACTTCATTAACTGGAAGAGAAAGAAGTGAATGATTAGAATTCAAATAAGTCAGGACCAGTGCCATCCATGACAAGTAGTAGTTAAGATTCTATGGTAGGTATTTGTATATGACTCAGTGTTAGCCAATGCAGTAGGGCTCATGGCTTTCTCCCATTCTGGCTATCTCTGACTTGGCCTGGCCAAATGATTCTGGCTTCCTTTTTTAGCCTTCACTTGGTACCTTACCCTCCCATCTTCTGACCTGGCATTGCCTGGTCATCCAGAATTGTTTACTGTACCTGTCCCCTTCTTACCAATGGTGCTTACCCACAGACAATAAATGACTTTGTTAACTGTCTGAAGAAAGAGCCAATACCCTCTCATGTCTATAAATATGTAGATGCCTTTCAACTGAAATACAAGCATTTATTACCCATATGCTCTTTGAAGAGTGATGAAGATAAAATGTTTTACAACTAAGTAATAAACACTATTATCTGCATCATGCAACATGAAGAAAATTAGCAAATTCTCTAATGTGAGTTTCATCCATAACTTTACAAAGGATAATAAGTATAATTATGACTTTATTTTTTGTGTCAAAAGACTAATAATTTAACTGAGCCTTAGTTCCTATCATGAAGAGCAATAAAAGAAGTTAGTATTTATTGAGCACCTACAGTCTTGAACTCATACAATTACCATGTGGCTCAGATGGGATTTGAACTGAGGTTGATCTGAAATTATGCTAGAGATTGGATGTTCTAAGATTTTCATTTTCTAGTGACCACAAATTGCCTTCCACAAGAAAGGACCTCTTATTTTAATAATTAATTATCTGGGCAACAGCCACACATGTGGAAATTCAACGGGTAAACATGTTTGTTCTTGACATGTGAACACACCATGTATGGCTTTTAACTCTGATGGTCTATGATTATATATTTTGTTTTTTATTGCATATTTTCTGCCCACCAGCGTTTCTAAAACAAGAAAGTATTAGCTATGATTAAGGAAAACAGCAGCAAATCAAACTTGAGGGTCTTTTAGTGTAAATGTTTGAATTACATTTGCTACATGTCTCTATAACTTTGTGTTATTGATTGGTGTGAAGTCAAATTGCCAATGTGCTGGCTTAGAAGGCATCCCCTGTGTGGGAGGCACAGCACATTCTGTGATGAGAAAGGAAGACTCCGGGACAGGTTTGCGAGAAAGATGGCAGTTCCAATGAGGCTGGCGAGAAAGAATGTGTCAGGACTGTCAGAGTGAGCATACTCTGACCTGCATATGCACATCTTCACTTTGGGGGACTAACTTCTAAAAGGAGTCAGTTCAAATGAAGAATTAACTGAGGGAATCCTATATATGTTGGTGAGTTCATAAAACACATAAGGAAGCTTTCTGTCTGATGCTGAGAGAGGCAGAAAGCAATTTAAAATGGGCTTGGGAGGAAAATATAGCAACTTCAAACAGAGTTAGAAGATAATTGAGTTTCAAATGCTGAGTTTTAGCTGAGAATGAGCTTCTCTGGTTTGCTTAGGCCAATAAAATCTTAGGTAAAATAACCCTAAGTCTATGCAAAAATCATACTTGATGTTAATTTTAAAATATGGTCATCAACAGTTATTGAGGGCCCCTCAAAACATTGTCCATGTACATGCCTTCTGCAAACCTTTGCACCACCTCTAGAAAAGGATATTTTTATCTCTACTTTACAGATAGGGAAACTGAGACTCAAAAAGATGCAGATACTTGTTGAATACTGCATAGATAATGAGTGGCAGGCTCTGAACTCAGCTTTTTATTGTTGTTAGGTGCTGTCAAGTTGAATTTTACTTATAAATTGTGTACAACAGAACAAAGCACTACCCAATATTGTGCCATACACATGATCTTTTTATGTTGAGCTCAATGTTGCAGCCACTATGTTTCTTTTCATTTTGAATCATGCCACATCAGCTAAAGGAGGTCCTAGAGGCTTTACTCCATTCTCATCATTAAGGTCGACTCTACTTTGAGGAGGCAAACCTTCCCCAGTCATTCCTTGAATGCCTCCCAGCCTGTGGGCCTCATTCTCTGGCACTATATTTGACAGAGCTTCTCTGCTATTCACAGGGTTTTCAATGGCTCATTGTTTTAGGAGTGGGCTGCTGGGTCCTTCTCCCTAGTCTGTCTTGGTCTGGAAACTAAACTGAAACCTGTCCACTATGGGTGGCCCTGCTGGTATCTGAAATATCAGTGGCATAGCTTTCAGCATCACAGCAGCATGCAAGCCCCCACAGCACAATAAACTGACAGACACATGAGGAAACACAATTTAGCCAACTTTGTAACATGGATTCTTACTACTTGTCTTACTCTGCTTGGGATGATGTTTAATAATACTACAGATTGGGTGGTCAAACTAAAGATATTTATTTCTTACAGTTCTGGAGACTATAGGGCTAAGATCAAGGTGTTAGCAGATTTGGTTTCTTCTGAGGCCTATCTTTTAGGCTTGCAGATGACTGCCTTGTTGCTGAGTCCTCACATGACCTTTTATTCTGTGCAGGAGGTATGATCAAAGAATACAGTGAATGTTTAAATAAAAAATTTTGTTTCCGTAAAAGATACATTGTCATTAATCCCCATTAAAATACTCCCCCGACTTTGAACACACTTATCCCATCATTCTTGCCACTTTCTGAAGCAGTTCTGTAAATTCTCTTTCGTGAGTATCTTTACTTTCATCCTCCATCATGACAATGCTGTGTGTCACACATCACTTCTGGTATGGCATTTTCTGTAAAGACATTATGGTGTGTGCTCATCCACCTTATTCACCGGATCTGGCACTGACATCCCACTCTTCCCTAAAGTCAAAACAACATTGAAAGGTAAATGTTTTGAGTGGATTCAGGACATCAAGGCAGCTATAAAAGTGCAACTAAAGACATTCATGAAAAAAGACTTCCTGCTTCAGAAAGTGGCAAGAATGAGTAGGCCATAGTGGTGCATACCTGTAATCCCAGTGATTCAGGAGGCAGAAGCAGGAGGATTGCAAGTTTGAGGCCAGAGGCAGCCTACATAACTTAGTGAGACTCTGCCGCAAGATAAAATTTAAAAAGGGGTTGGGGGTACAGGTCAGTGGTGGAGTGCTAGCAAAATATGCTTGAAGCCCTGGATTCAACATTCTTGTACTGCAAAACAAAGACAGAAAAGAAAGAAAGAAGGGAAGAAAGAAAGAAAAGGAAGAAAGGAAGGTAGGTAAAAATGATGGGAAGTGTGTTCAAAGTCAAGGGCAACATTTTAAGAGGAATTAATGGCAATGTGTCTTATACTGTAATAAAGTTTTTATTTGAACATTCACCATATCTTTTGATTACAGCTTGTATATGCACCTTTAGTTTCTTTTTCTCTTCTTATAGAAATATCAGTAATGTTGGATTAGGACTATATCATTATGACCTCATATCACCTTAATTACCTGTTTAAAGGCCCTATTTCCAAATACAGTCATATTGGGAGTGTCTTAGTTTGTATTGTACTGCTATAATAGAATACCTGGGACTGGATAATTAATAAAAAAGAGAAATCCATTTTCTCACATTTTGGAGGTTGAGAAGCCTGATATCAAGAAACCAGGAGGTTTGGTCTCTGGTTCTAAGATGATACTTCATTGCTGTGTCCTCTGCAGAGGAGGGACATTGCATATTCACAGACAAAAAAGCAGAAGGAACCCACTCTCATAAGCCCTTTTTTATTTTTTTTTTTTGTTGGTGTTCTTTTGGATTTTTGAGGCAGGGTATCAGGAGGTAGCCCAGACTGGCCTGGATCTTGTACTGTACCCCCGGTTGGCCTCCACCTCCTGAGGGCTGGGATTATAGATGTGCACAACTGTGCCTGGCCTGCTTGCCCTTTTTATAGCAGCATTAATCCATTCACAAGGGTAGAGTCCTCATGATCTAAACATTTCCCAAAACCATATCTCCTAACACTGCTGCATTGGGAATTAAATTTCTAACATAGAATTTTTGAGGGGACAAAATATTCAACCATAGCAGGATGTAGGGCTTTAACATATGAATTTTGAGTGGACACAACTCAGTCTGTAGTACTACCCTACCTGACTATTCTGAGATTAAGTCTCAGTGGCATCTGAGAAAGGCCTTGTAATAAAACAAGATAAGGTGGGTCCCTATGGTCAGAAGGCTAGATGCAACTAAAAGTACCATCTTTACCTTGATGAAATTATTAGAAAATATATTGAAGGGAAAACCAAGGAGCATTTTACATCACTGACCTTATAAAACTAGTCAAAAGTCCACCAATAGTGATAGAAGGGATCAGGTTGCAGGACTGAGGTTTGAAAAGAAATTTATTTTGGGGAGTGTGATAAGTCAATTAAATCATTACCAGATAAAAGATGTTATGGTTGTGGATTTGTTTCAATGAATATTTCTTAACTCCATTTTCATTTATTAATTATTGTATTTTTGCTTATAAATAAGTAGCTTCCTTTTTTCAATTAGTCTCTGCCTTACACTATCTCTATTTTATACTCATTTCTTGGTTGACAGGCAGGTTGTTTATGGCTGGCAACTATTAGGATCCTTCTAGTACCTATTGTCAGTTAAAGCTCAGGGCTGAGGTAAAATTCCTGTGCAAGATTTTCCCAGCTGATGTAGGAATTATCTCAAATCCTGAACAGAACTTGGATGACAAGTGCCATTTGTGGTGACCCTGAAGTGACTTTGCAGTTATAGTTCCTGCTCTTGGGTTGTGCTCTGGCTTAATTCTGATTCACAACATCATTTCTCTCACATTAGGGGAAGAATATAAAGAAATACTAAATGCATACTACATTTGTTACTTTCTCCAAATGGCTGGGCCTGTCACTCTGTCATAGAAGGAAATTAGGTTTGTCTGACATCATATTCTTCATTGTCAGGTTGATAAATTGTCCTGTGTACCTCAACATCTTTGTCAAATTATTTTCCCTCTTTTTTTTTTGTTCCAGCATTTTTCGAGGTATGAAAGTAAACCAGTCTCTAATTTCTGACAATTGTTTCAATGCTGCTTGCCCTGCATTCACGCTTTCTCAGGTTTCAGATGGCTCATCAGCTTCCATGAGCTGGATTCCTGTTCAGCAAAAATAGAAGGGAGTCAACCTGATTTTGACACCTTTCCACTTCCCACTCCTATTTCTCCTGGAGGAAGTCTTCCTTCTCTGCATCTGGAATTTAAAGTGTGCTCCTACACCCACCACCATGGTGGGCTTATATTCTTGCCCAAAGAGCAACCAGTTTTGCTTCCCACCTACCTGCAGGTTTAAGGTATTGCCCTTCCATAGTTGCTGTCATCTGAATAGAAACCTCCTAAAAGATTTAATGCTCTTCAAAGACCAAAGGAAATAGTCTCTATTGCTGCAGTTTCATAGAAGAGTGTACGTTGTGGGGCTTCTTTTTATCTCAGCAGCCCTCTACTCAGGGGCAGTCCTACATTCCAGCAATTTTCAACAGAAAAAGGGCATTTGTAATGATGATATCTTCAGTTCCTGGGGTTTGAACATTTCTCTCAAGCTAGGTATCTGTTCAAGAACAAGTGTTTTACGTATCTCTTGATTCAATGAAAGAGGTAAGGTTTTTGAAAGATGCAAAGGTATTTGAGCTCATTTTGCAAATTGTTCAACATCTCCAATGAACATGTGAACAATTTTTTAAAAAGTGGAGTTAAAACTTTCATGCTAAAATAAAGGGACATGCCTTGTGAACACTGTATAATTAATTCTTTATTAGGTAAGCCAAGACACATAGCTATTATAGTAAATAGTACTGTAATGTCAGATTTGGAAGGGGTCTTAAAGATTTCCTAGCTTATTTCCATAATACGAGGCAATATGAAATAGTGGCAGAAAAAGGAAAATGCACTTTGGAGTCAGAAGGACCTGGATTTGAATCTTATTCTTTGTGAGTGACCTTGGATAAATGATGGACCTTTCTGCATCTTAATTTCCATTTCTGCAAAATGAGGATGATAATTTTTAATGTTTTTAATGAAGGCTATTGTGCAGATCAGAGATCATGTGTACCTAAAGTACATTGTAGGTGTTCAGGAAATGGTAGTTATATTATTACCATTATTATCATTAGGTTACAGATGAGGAAACTGAAAAGTAGAAGTTAAACGGTTTACTTAAGGTATGTTGTTGTTGTTGTTGTTGTTAGGTGCCATCAAATCAGGTCACAGTGGCCCTCAAAGGGTTTTTTTCCCTTTTTTTGTTTATGATACTGGGGGTTGAACCCAGGGCCTTGTGCCTGCATGCTTTGCAAGTGCTAGACCACTGAGCTGTGCCCCCAGCCTTTTTTTTTTTTTTTTTACTTTTTGAGACAGGGTCTCCCTAAGTTACGCAGACTATCTCTGGTCTCGAACTTGCTATCCTCCTGACTCTGCCTCTGGAGCTGCTGGGATTACAGGCATGTGCCACCATGTCCAGTGCTCCTCAGAGGATTTTCAATGGCTGATTGTTTGGGGATTACTTCAGGAATGAACTACCACATCCTTCTCCCACTTTTGCGGTACTGGGGATCAAACTCAGGTCCTTAGTGCAGAGTAGCACTCTACCAACTAAGCTAAATCCCAGTCCATGAAGGTAATTTAGCATGCTTAAAAACAGAGACTAGAACCTAGGTCTCCCAAGTCTCTGACTTCTTGGCCTGGCACAACATATTGTACTGCCCCATCAACTATCAGGTATGATAGATGGATCTTTATAAGAGAATGTCAAATTGAGGCAATAATTAAAAACCTTATCTAGTAATGCATAAGTTCATTTTCTTCATTTTTATGCTCTAATAAAATATTTGCTCATGACAAACTTGCCAGACTAACAGAAGGAGTCTCCTGGAAGCCACTTTCCAGAAAGAATGACAAATGCTGAGTGCTATGGGCTTGTTTTAAAAGAAGAACCATTAATATTTTTATGAAGTGATACAAGCACCACTTGAAGTTGAAACTTTTGGAATACTTTGATTCTAAATATCTTTGAAATCTCCTATCTATAAGTATTCACTCTATTTGATAGAAGAAGAACTTGAGGACTGCAGAGGTGAGGGACTTTCCCAATGTTGCAAAGCTAGTAAGTAGCAGAGCTATAATTAGAACCAAGGTCTTCTGACGCAGTTGAGAGTATTTTGTATCTTACTTGAATTGCCCATATTTAAACCCCCTTTTTTTCTTGCCACTCAGATGTTAAAATTTTGAATGATAACTGGGTAAGAATAGGAGGATCCCTTAAGATTATTTGAGACAATGTTACCCAGATTTTTGTGTGTGTGTGTGTGGTACTGGAGGTTGAGCCCATGGACTCAGGCTTGCATGCTTTGCAAGTGCTGGACCACTGAGCTGCACCCTCGGTCTACTTTTCACTTTTCTTTGTTGTTGTTTTTAGTTTTTATTTATTTGTTTATTGTTTTGAGACAAGGTCTTGCTAAAGTATGCAGACTGCCTCTGGTCTCAAACTTGCAATCCTCCTGCCTCTGCCTCCTGAGTCTCTGGGATTACAGACATGCACCACCACACCCGGTGTGTTATCCGGATATTTTTCTTGTTAGCAAATGGCAGCTTTAATTGTTAGCAACTTCAATTTTTCCTGATCCTGCAGTTTTTTGAACATAGTTGACTAATAACCCAGATTCTTTCCTCTATATTCCACTCAGGCTCTGTTGAAGATTTAAGTCCCTGTTTTGATCTCCTTGCTCTATCCCTTGTCCTGGATATGGACATATTTCAACACACAAGAAGATTTAGCTTTCACCTAACCCTGAAGATCCTGGAATTGGGCCTGTTTTGTTGGACACTGAAATATATCCTAGGCCTTTTCCTCATTTGTCTTGTTTTCCTTTGTGCTCAATTTCTGACCCCAATCTACTGCCCTGGGATCTGGATCCTCTCCTTGGTAATTGTAGTGTTGGAAACTTACTGGTTATTTCTAGAACTTCCTCTTGTCATGATATGGTAACTAATCCTGTTATATTCCTGATATAAATTCTTGGAGATTATCAGAGAAATTTAACAATCCCAGAGCCAGGCAGACAATTGCAAAACTCTGCTTAGGGTTATAGTAGAAAATATATCTTTGGGGCCACGCATGGCAGCACACTCCTGTAATCCCAGCATTCAGGAGGCATAGGTAAGAGGATCATGAGTTGAAGCCCAGCCTGGGCTACATAGTGAGATTCTATCTCAAACAGACAGACAGACAAACAAACAAACAGAAAAAGAATATTTTACTACAGCAGCTGAAGGCTTGCAGGGACCCAAAGGTTGACTAGAAGAGGTACTGCCACTGTATAGCTTGTCGAATTTTTCAGAATGGCTCTACAAATGGTTTCATTATTGCTTTATGACAGCCCAATCAAAAATGCCACTAATAGCATTTACTTAAACTGAAAAAGTATCAACAATATTTCATAATCTGACTTTTAGAGGTAGTAAATCTTTGAGTAAAAATTATATATCATTAATGTGATATATCATTAATGTGGTAAACAAGGGTATTGTTAAACCTTTTGCCTTGGTATGTTTCATTCCAAATAGCTGATGGCGAGTACTGAGAGGCGTCTGTAGTGTGTGGCTTTGGTTTAGAAGAGGTTGACATTGGAGGGAGTAGAAGTAAAGAAATAACTCCTGGAACTTCTGTGTCCATTGATATGCAAATCATTTAACCTGATGCAAACCATTCTCTGAAATTCAATTAGACTCCCAAGAGTAAACAATTTCTACCTTCACCATTCTACTTTCTGCCTCTTAGGTAAGTTTTCTTATTTGTAAAAAGGTGAGGGCACTTGTATTTCCTTGTATAGCCTATTGAAGAACAAGAAAGGGAAACAAACAATAAACAGGCTCTCCTTGAGGTAAGAACAATTCTGAACAACCATATTGTGCTAGGGAAACTTGCAAAGAGTAAACACTGATGATCATTCCTGAGGAACAATCAATCAAACTGAGGTGTATTCATACTGAGCTCTAGCTCCCCAGGGCATATATAGCCCTTTGCATTTCTCTGCATTCCATTCTTTTTATGGTTTTATGAGGCTCTGTGTTCCAATTATGAGGATTATGACTGCAAATACTTTTTGACCCTGAGGTCTTCAGGCCCATTTTCTCTTCCACTCAAACATACCCCCACCAACACCCCCCACCTATGCACAGTTTAATGCTCTAAAATCTTGTTATCTAACAAGTTGTATCTACTTGCATGCATTCCTGTTTGTTTGGGATGAATGCTAGAGCTGAGGCCAAGGACTGATCATTTATTCACCCATGGCTGCCGAATCAAAATGAATTCCACCCATTCACTTACCCACTGATTCATTTGACAAGCATTTGATTTCTTGTAATTTGCAGGCAGTTTATTTGCCATTTTGGGAGGACACAAAAGTAGGTACTAAAAAATGTTAACTTAAGAATATGGGATACGGGACCTCACATGGGGTAGAGCAGAGTGGCTGGGTTGTGGAAGGTTTCCATGAGACCTGGATGATAAATACAAGTTAGCCATATAATTAGTGGGTACAACAGGTTCCTGCAAAGGGAAGAACGTGGAGGCTCTGAGTATGAAGGAGTCCACCTGGTTTTCCATGAGTGAAAAGTTGGAGAGGTTGGCCAGGACCAGAGCATTCTAGGTCATATAGGCCAGAGAGTAAGGATTTATTGTCTCTGAACCATATTCCCCAAACTTCAAGTCTTGCTTCCCTTATTGTTCAGGCTTTGAGGTTCTTCTACCTGTATATGAGCTGTCTATTCCCCAAGCCCTATTTCAGAGGAGACTTCTAGTATCATAGGAACAAAGATGGCTGTGCAAATGGTGTGCACAGGACTTGTCTCCTTTATGAAGGAGGAGCCATTTAGAGGTAGTTCTTTTCACACAGGCGAAACAAAGTACTCTATGTGCTATGGGAAATAACCTTAGAAACTGTTACTTGCTGCCAAGAAATAATATATGCAAGCCATTTCTGTGAGGTGGGCCTGATTGGGCAAGGTCAAGGAGGGATCCATAAAATTCCTGGATTATTTCACAATAACTGTGACTTATTTTGTTTTGCATTATCAGCACTGGTGTTTGGCACACATAAGCCACTTAATAAGTACCTGTCGAATGAATGGATGTAGGTTTATAATCTTATATTGATAGAAGTCTGTAAGGCCAGCTATCATAAATCTGCACAAACTGGCTCTTAGGGCCATTGTTAGAGAACCGGGCTGACTAAACAATCATTGATATGAACAAGTAACATTTTTTCTTAAAACAAATACAATGGGAGTAGAAGCCATCCAAGAATATAAACACCAGCCCTCAGGGACTCATGGTCTCTTTGGATGTGCCATCTCAAAGATCTCAGATTAAAGTATTATATTTCCCAACAACAAACCAATCTTATGTCCATTAATAATTGCCTTGGGATACTTATAAAATAAGTTTTTGTAGAAAGTATAAGGAATATTTGATTTTTGTGAAAGAAAATTTATTTAGGTGCTGCTAAGGTATTTGAGCTGAGTTTATTTCAGTTGGTAGAGTGCTGCTCTGCACTCTCCAAGGCCCTGGGTTCGATCCCCAGCACTGCAAAAATGGAAGAAGGACCTGGCAGCCCACTCCCAACACAATCCCAGAACAATCTGCCATTGAAAGCCCTATGAATAGCAAAGAAGCACTGACATAGTGCTGGGCATGACACAGGGTGGGGGAGCGTTTTGTTCTGTTGTACTGAGGGTCATAATGAGTCGGACCTGACTAGATGGGACCTAATAACAAGGTGTTTGGGTGCCACTAAGAAAAACATTCAACATCGTTTATTGGAGCCATTAAACCTTCCTCTGCATGACTCAAATAGTTTTCATATTTAGAGATAGAAGAGGAAAATAGGGGGTCAGAAAAGTAAAATACAGTGGTCTTTCCACTAGGCAGTAAAAGTAACTTACAGTCCGTTTTTTAATTTACCATTTCACTAGGTGTTAAGTGCTTTTCTTCAGAAAAATCAAATCATTTTCTTTGAGCCATGCAACTCCAGAAGGCATTAGGCAAGAAACAGATGAGGCAATTAATTAGGCTAAACTTGTTTGGAGAGTACAGAGGAGTAAGAGGTCCAGCCTCTGAAGTCAGCCTCAACTTATTTGCAAAAAGAGTTCTGAAGTTGGGCTTATCTTTGCAGAACCTTTGATTAAAGAGTCTTCTGGGATCTTTTGAGAAGTTACCAGACTTATTGGAAAAATGCACAATCATATATTTAGGATATAAGGCATTCAGAGTGAATTAGATAGGATTTCTGTTCTGTAGATGGAGTAGGGGCTTCCTTTTATAGATGATTTGAGAGCTACCTTTGCAAAAAAGAATGTCTAAACATTGTAGACGTAGCAAGACCCTGATATTCCAACCAAGTAATTGCATGTCCATTTACTGAAAGTCAATCACTGACAACTATCTGACTAAATGATTAATCAGCCACGTCATCAATTGACTGACTGTTTTTTGAAGTTTTGCCATGCTTTGCTGCAGCCATCTTGTAGCTACTGTGAGGTAATGAGAGAAGCAAGGTTGCAGTGATAACAGCATACTTCTTCCTTTGAAATTAATTATTGATTCACCAATGTTCTGTTTAAATTAACTATTTGAAAAGTTTTGAAAAAGTAATTTATGTAGTATAGCATGTGTATGAGTCAGGTTACATTGCAGTAACTAACCCCAAAATCTCAATGTCCTAAAATAACAAAGATTTATTATGTACAGTAGATATGCAGGTTGGACTTGGTTAGAAATCTCTACCTATGTGCTCATAGACCTATGCTTCTTGAAGAGAAACCCAGGCTGACGAAGACTCTCCTATCTTTTATCAGCACTGTTTGGAACACACACCAGAGTAGGGGAAGAAACTGGAGGATCACAAAGGACTTTTGATTGTTTCCAGGTGAAAATGATCCGATCCATGCAATTTCCTTTAATGTTTCATTAGCCAGAATTAGTCATATATAGCTACTTAACTGTAGGATAGCTAGGTATCTTTTATGGAAAAGAGAGCAGAGATTGGTGACAGATAGGACTGTCTTCATAGGATGGAATTAGCAGTTTGGGGAGCTATTACTGAAATTTCAGAATTATTGAGATCTGCAGCAGTAGTTTTGTTGCAGCATGGTTTGGGTTATGAATGAAGGTTGGTATGGGAGCTGGTGACCTTAGCAGATGTCCAACTCCCCCATCTCTCAAACACATAAACACATGCACCCACACCCCCACACACTCCATGAGGCAGTCAACAAGGCAGGCAGAGAGAAGGGCAGCTCTGAGGTGTGATTGGAACTAATAGGTTTTGATGAATTAATTTTGGGGTGAAATTAATTTTTGTTTTACTAGCTCTTTTTTTTTACTAGCTCTTTTGCATATGAGAAGGGATGGATGATTTTATCAGTCAGCTGAGAATAGGCTTTCATTTGGAAAGTGGGTAGGGGGAGAGTGAGAATCCAGGATTAGGAATGTTTTGGCTCTGGCTATCAGGAAAGGGGGAGAAAGGAGTGCTCAGCGCTACCAGGAGGAGTATACAATTTTATTAATGGCTCATCCATCAACAAAACAGCCAAAACCTGTTCTCTGGGGGATAATTTTGAAAGTTTAAGACCTGTGTTAATGTCTGCCCTGAGCTTCTCTTTCAATCTTTTGTTTGTAGCTCCCTGTATAATGCAGCATGCTCAAAACAATTTTTCTAATTTTATGTCAGTTTACAGTAGACTAAGTTAATGGTTCTTTTTCATGTTAAGCTGAAAGTACTTTTGTTTACAGTATGTATAAAAGAGATCTTCATGGTAATTTTGTTCAATGTTCATACAAAGATTTAAACAAACTTGTATATTTGAATACTCTCACAATCCATTTTCTGGGTTAAACCACATGAAATTACTGATCACCAACTGTTGTTGAGATAACAGCTTAGTCTTTATTCTTCTGTTGATGTAGGTGTATCGGTAGTTTTGTGTAATGAAAAGATCAATGGGTAAAGAGTCAGGAGACCTAATTCTAGGCTGAGGTCTGCCAATAGCAAGCTGTGTGACTTTAGGTGGGACATAATTTTTTATTTTTTATTTATTTTTTATTTTTTTGTGGTACTGGGGGTTGAACCCAGGGCCTCGTGCTTGCATGCTCTGCATGTGCTAGACCACTGAGCTACACCCTCAGCCCATTTTTTTACTTTTTGAGACATGGTCTCGCTAAATTATGCAGACTGCCTCTGGTCTCCAACTTGCTATCCTCCTGCCTCCACCTCCTGAGATGCTGGGATTACAGGCGTGCACCGCAGCACCTGGCAAAACATAAAATTTGTGCATATTAATCAGGGTACAATGTAATATTTGATTCATGTTAAAAGTATCACCTCATTTATTGTTTCTTTATGGGGAAAACTCTCAAATCATTTCTTCTAACTCTTTGAACTACATAATTGTTATCTATAGTCACCATACTGTGCAATAGTACCCCAGAGCTTATTGCTTCTATCTAAATGCAGCTTAATACACATTCATCAATATTTCCCCAAAACTTTCTCCCCTCTATTCTCCCCAGACTCTGGTAATCATCCTCTTATTGTTCTATGAAGTAAACCTTGTTGTTTTTGCTGTAACATGCTGTTGAGTCTTTTTAATGGCAGATTAAATAAACTTTGTTGTTAGGTGCTGTCGAGTCGTGTCTGCCTCATAGTGACCCTCATAGGGTTTTCAGTAGCTGACTGTTTTGGGATTGCCTTGGGAGTGGATTGCCATGTCCTTCTCCCATTTTTGCGGTGCTGGGAATCGAACCCGGACCTCAGAGACTGCAGAGTGGCGCTCTACCAACTGAGCTAAATCCCAGCCCACAAAAAGATTTAGCTCAGTTGGTAGAGTGCTGCGCTGCAGTCTCTGAGGTCCTGATTTCAATTCCCAGCACCACAAACATGGGAGAAGGGCCTGGCAATCTACTCCCAACACAATCCCGAAACAGTCAGGCATTGAAAACCCTATGAGGGTCGCTATGAGATACCGACTCAACAGCACCTAACAACAACAAATAAACTTTAGATTCTACAAAAAATGAAACCATGCAGAACTTGTCTTTCTCTGTCTTTCTGTGTCTGGCTTAATTCACCAAATATAATGATATCCAGTTCTATTCATGTAGTTAAAAATGACAGGATTTTGTTATTTTATATGGCTGCATATGTTCGATTTTGTATATGTACCACGTTTTCTGTATCCATTCATCAGTTAATGAACACTTAGGTTGTTTCCACATCTTAGTTATTGTGAAAAGTATCGCAATGAACATGCAAATGTCTCTTCAACATACTGATTTCATTTCTTTTGAATATATACCCAAGTGGGATTGCTGGATCATATGGTAGTTTTATTTTTAACTTTTTGAGGGAGGTACCATAATATTTTCCATGATGGTTGTACTAATTTACATTCCCAGCAACAGTGTGCAGGGGTTCACTTTTCTCCACATCCTCTCCAGCATTTTCTAGCTTTAGCATTGTTGATATTAGCCGTTGTTAATAGAGTGACGTGATAGCTCATTGTGGTTTGGATTTGCGTTTTACTAGGCATT